>VOPJ01012236.1:0-159341 GCA_014673585.1 Semibalanus balanoides
TGTCGGAGAAGAAAAGTGAACGACAATAATTCGAAATCCAGGTTACATACAACTTACAATTTAAATTACGGCTGACATTAAAGGGACACTGCCACCTACCCAAAAAATCAAATGTACGCCGCTTGTGTACGCCGCTTGTGTATGGCTAATGTATGGCTAAATGTAAAACAAGTCGACTATCATGAGTATTTAGTGAAGAGTGACGACGTCATTGGTTCAGAATCCACGTTCAAATATACTGGGACTTGGGATGTTACAGATGTCATAAACAAACTCAAATTTCTTTACGATTCAACCTCGGTGGTTGATTTAACTTATTCCATGCCCAATTTCAATGCCAAGCACTTAACATCGCTATCTCAACTAAAATGTAATGTTAAGGTGGGACAGTCCCTTAAACGAGGCTATCGCTCCGCATCTGCCACGGGCTTGTCGAAGCAAAATTACAACAGACAGTCAAAACACTGACCTCTCCTCTGCCCGCGAGCCAGGCCGCGCGATGGGCGTCAGCAGCCAAGTGCGGCTCGGGTAGGCGCTGTCGCCAAGAAGCACCGCGTCGTCCACAGCAGAAGGGTATTTCTTTCCAGCCTGTATGATATAATTCAGATTGCATTGGCACTGGGCTGATGATAATTTCTGTCGTAGTATACATCTCCGAGCAATGCCATTTGTTGCATGACTGAGGCATAACAATATAGGAAATATTTCAGGAGAAAATGCGAGGAATTGGTAGTGCAACCAATGAAATAAAAAATGCAACACGAACATTTGCAAACGACTTTATTAGGTAAAGACAATGACTGAGCCATGACACACCAAATCTTGAACACAATCAATTCAGCCGTTCCAGAATGGGCTGGATGGGCTGGATGGGCTGGATGGGCTGGATGGGCTGGATGAGATGGTATGAGATGGGATGATATGGGATGAGATGGGATGATATGGGATGAGATGGGATGAGATGGGATGAGATGGGATGAGATGGGATGGGATGAGATGGGATGAGATGGGATGAGATGGGATGAGATGGGATGAAATGGGATGAGATGGGATGGGATGAGATGGGATGAGATGGGATGAGATGGGATGAGATGGGATGAGATGGGATGAGATGGGATGAGATGGACTGGGATGGACTGGGATGGACTGGGATGGACTGGGATGGACTGGGACTGGGATGGACTGGGATGGACTGGGATGGACTGGGATGGACTGGGATGGACTGGGATGGACTGGGATGGATGGACGGACGGACGGACGGACGGACGCGCGTTACGTAATTAATAAAGCAGATTACCTTTCCGGCAGGCCGGAGGTCGACAGCACGCGCGAATCGTGCTGCCGTCCTCCGGCGTGGGCGCTCACGCAGTAAAATCGGCCGTCGTTGCCGGAGATGGCCATCACGTTCAGCGATGTTTGCTGGTGCCTGTTAATGAAGGCGTTCTCATCTCTGGCAGGCACACGGACGCCGACGTGGCACCCGTCGATGCAACCTACAGCATAGAGGAAACGCAATGCTAAATGGACACAGCCGACAACGCACAGCAGTGTCCATTTTTCAACACTATTTCCTTTACATGGAGAATGAGAGTGGCAAATTATTCACAGCTGGGTGTCGTCTCCCAACGACATCAACAAATTATATGAAAATGACACACGGAATGCTATAAAGGCACTGGTATTTATGTTAAGAATGTAAATACGCAGTTTATTTTCCAATTTGCCTCGAACCAAACTGGCAGTTATGACCAGAAATGACAAGAAATGCATCCACGCATTTGGTTTTCCCAGAGCAAATATTTTTTAACATTATTTGCAGCACAAATTAGCTGGGATGACTCGTAGGTGAGAAGTTTACTTACCGATGACATCGGGCAGCCCGGCGACGTCAAAGAAGGCTCGCTGTGTGGCGCGGCAGCTTTCCACGGTTCGTGGAAAACTTATCACACCAAGTAGCCGCCGCACAACAGCCGCCATGACTCGGTGCACTGTGCGGTGCACGGTTGCACGGCTAGGCCCGTGGGCATCACCCACCACATGGTAGAAAGTGCCAGTGGCCAAGAATCTGCAGAACATCAGAAACATGGTTGTCAACGGTAGTGCAGGTCACGATCAAACACACAAACACTGCCTACAAGCCCACTCAGCCATGTTACCGGCCATGACAAGCGAGAAACACTCACACACACTCATAGGCGTAGGAACGCGGGGGGCCGTGGGGGCCATGGCCCCCTCACTTTTTGCGAATTTTTGGGTGCTAAATCAACAATTTTACTTCGCTTAAATCAAATAAAAAGCGCAATAGGATCGGCAAAGATGAAAGGAGCTCAAATCTGCATATAAATCTTGTGTAGGGGGAATTTGAGTTCCCCTTCAAGACGAGATCGAAGTTTGCCGCTGGCCCCCCTTCACTTTTTCGTCACGTTCCTACGCTATGCCACACTGGACTTTGCTGCGTGTGCTTCTACACTCGCTGAATAAGTCCCCAGAGGACGGTAAGACTGGACGTACTCAGCTGGAGGAAACAGCAGATTTGCTAGACAACTTGGCCCGATAGGTGGGCAGTATGAACTGTGTCACAGGGTATTACGGTCAACTGAGCCAGAGACAACTGCGCCAGTGACAACTGCGCCAGTTAAAACGGAGCCAGGAACAACTAGCCAGATACAACTGCCGCCAGTGACAACTGCACCAGTGGGACAACTGCGCCAGTGACATTTGCGCCAGTGACCAACTTCGCCAGTGGAACAACTGCGCCAGTGACACTGCCCAGGACAACTGCGCCAGGGACAACTGCGCCAGTGACATTTGCGCCAGGGACATTTGCGCCAGTGACAACTGCCCAGTGACAACTGCGCCAGTGACAACTGCGCCAGTGACGACTGCGCCAGTGACAACTGCGCCAGCGACAACTGCGCCAGGACAACTGCGCCAGTGACAAACTGCGCCAGGAACTGCGCCAGGAAACTGCGCCAGTGACAAGTGGCGCCAGTTGACAACTGCGCCGGAAACTGCGCCAGTGACAACTGCGCCAACTGGCAACTGGCGCAGTTTTCCCTGGCGCAATTGTCCTGGCGCAGTTGTCACTGGCGCAATTGTCATGGAACCGTGTCACAGGCCTTGGATTCGACTAGCCGGTTCACGGGGACAATGACCAGACACTGCTGATGCTTAAGAACTATGTGACCGATCTGGGTCATTTCTTCGCCATCCGATCCGGCGTGGACCAAAAGAGTGTCGTCCTGCGTTTAATCCATTTTGGTCCAATTTAAGTGTACTAACTAATAACTATGATCAAAACCGTTTGTGTTGGTTTTGGTCTAATTTGGTCCAATTAGAGAAGACCAATCTGTATAAAATAACAAGGATCACTCTTTTAGACCACGCAGGATCGAATGGTCAAGAAATGACCCAGATCGGTTACATAGTTTCTGAGCATCAGCAGTGTCTGGTCATTGTCCCCGGGAACCACTTAGGCGCACCCCAGGGTTCAGACTAGCAACTAAACCATACCTAGGTGGCAGCACCTACTGCTGACGATAAGAGGTGAGCACCGTCCGTGTGACAATACAAGAAGTGTGACAATACTACAAGTACTAACCTCAGGGTGAGCAGCACCTGTTCTTTGGGCGAAAGCACCATGTTGCGCTCAGAAGGGTGACGGATGTCACCCTCGATGCGGTCGACCAGCTTATCCACAACGTCGGGCGCCAGGCGAAACCGCTCTCTGTACACAAACAACAAGTGAAATTGTAACTTTTTTGCATCCACAACCAAAAGGCCCCTTCTGAAATGAAGGCAACCAAATTTCCGACTTGCTCCCCCCCCCTGACGAAAATCCGTGGCGCTGCCCCAGTCCCAAAATCAGTAACAGGGTTCCATTTATCCAATGCAGAGGAGTGGAAAAACTCAAAGTAAACATCGGGAAAAGCAGTGGACAAATAGTAACGATAGGGTGTATTTTACCACCAGAATTCACTAATCCTAGGACACTGCCACATTCAGTCTGAGGAAGGCCCTCAATTTGCCTGAGGGGGCACTCAGCTGGCCAGAAGGGGCCCTGGGAAGACTAGAAACTTCCAAATGGGACTGTCCTACATTTTTTCCTGGTCATTACAGGACCCTACAACATATGCGTATTTTGTATCTCCTCATATTAAGGTTGCCGTCACCATACTAAATAAATTGACCACCCACATAACACTTATGTGGTTACCCCATGGGTTTAAGATGGGCTACAGAGGCTGCACATGGGCGACCTGCACATGGGATTGACATGGTTTCCATGTGGGCTGAGGTGGGCACACGTGAACATGGGGATAACGTGGGCATACTCAGGAATATAATGTCACGCCGAGAGTGCTTTGCTCGACCCGCCTCAGTTGTAGGTCAATTCTTTGTGGATCAGTATCCTTTATGGGTCACAGCGAGCGACAAGCCTCTCTTGTCCCTCTTGGAGAAAACACCATTGTGCTACTCTCTTTTCATGTATTACTGCTCACATTTTCATATTCAATTTTACAGATTAAGCACGCTCATTTGGTGTGTCAGTAAAAAAGCAGTGTGTTGTTACACATAAGCAAAAATCTTTAAAAAGGCAGCTAGCTATTTTTAACCAGATACTGGACAATGAGCCATCAATGCTTAACATTGCAACCAGCTCTGCAATGCACATGGGTACTGACCTCCCAAATCAGTTGTCTTTTGCAAACATTAAGATTTGACATATTTTTTAATGAAAATGACCTGAAAATGTCCAAAATTTGCTCTCAATCTGCCAGTCATTTTGCTCTCTGGGACCATGTCCTGAAATTAAAATTCCAAATACTTGGCCACATATGGGCCCCATGTGCGTTTGAAGTTAGAAGGTGGTCTGCAAGCCTAATGACAAATTAATGTCCATTTATGGAACACCGTTTTCCAAAAATGTATGCGCTCATTCCAAAAACGGATACACTCGTTCTAAAAATGGGTACTGAAAATGACCTTCACGACTAAAAGGGATTCACACATTAATTGGTGCGTTGACATAGTGTGCTAATGACCTCATCAAATTCAGCACCATTAACTTATCTGATCGACTGTGTCACAAGGAAATGCAAGGTGTCATTTAATGTATGTTTACATTCATCTATCACAAACCGTTGAAAAGGATAGCCCTTTTGGACAGTTTGTGATCATAGAAAGTAAATAAAAATTGAATGACACATTGTGTTCTTGTCACACAGTCTTAATACAAAAGTTAAAGGGTGCGAATATTGATTGAGTCATTAGCAACCACATATGTCAACGCACCAATCAATGTGTGAATCCCTTTTAGTCGTGAAGGTCATTTTCAGTACCCATTTTTAGTACGAGCGTATCCTTTTTTGGAATGAGCATACACATTTTTGAAAATCAGTGTTCCAATAATTGAATTTAAAACATGGCGTACAAATAGCCATGGTTCACCTGACTGATAAGTCAGTAGACATGAACAACAGGCATACAAAAATGGACAAGCCCAGCCACAGAACACTTCCCAGATAATAACAATCAGTACCTTAAGCTACTTGGTAGGGTCCTATCAGGGACATAGACCAGAGACGGGGCCAATGTCCTCCCCCTAAGCAAAATAAAATGAAATTCCCCCTAAGCAAATAAGTAGGGGTGGGCAACGGGGCCAATATCCTCCCAGCAAAATAAATTCACACTGTATAGGATACAATTTTCGGAATGAACCCAAGGGAGCAAAATTTGATTACTTCCCAACGGCCCCCCCCTGTAAGAAAATTCCTGGCTACTTGCTGGATCTTATTGAAAATGGATACCCGAATACCTGCATCATAAGTCAACAATTTGATTAAATTTCAAACACATATCCCTCATAAACTTACTTAAACCTTCTCGGAGTGAGGTCAGCTTTCGTTATTCATCTTGGCCTAAAAACTCTAGCGCACGGACGCGTGGCATTTTTGCCAAGCTAGGCTTACACAGTAAATCTTACATCGTATAAACCAACAAAAAATATTACAACAGCAATAACACTTAATTAAAACAAATAAAACAAACCACAACAATTATCACGCAATAACCTATAACTCTTATCAGTCCTATCGCTTATCACTCCAAACATCTCCTCACAGCACAGCACGGCAATCACGGCACAAAAAGTGCCGTGAATGGGGGCCGGCAAACAGCTGATATTTGCGTCTGTTTTGTTTATTCACGGCACTCAGCTGTCAAGGCCATAGTAAACTGGCGTCGCAAATGCCGTGAATGAGCAGCGATTGTGTGCCGTACTTGAAATGGAGTACTTGGGACAATTGGGATTTGGCTGCACTATGGTAAGATTGCGTACTTACCCGGGGGTATTTTACGGCAAATTGGGGTATTTCGCCATTACGGCACTTGGTAAGATTGGGCCCAGGGGTCTTTTGGTGGCCGAGGCTCCTAAAAAATGCGGTTTCTATACACTGCCGATTAAGGAGAATTCCATACGGAAGATACTGGACCATCACGACAGGCACTTTTTTATACCTCGCTTGACTTCGAACCACGGTAAAACAGAAAGTGCGGTGAGTCGGGCAACTAAATTGTGGCAATTTGCCAGAGCATTCTCTAAACGAGGGATGAAGCATTGAAGCATGAAGCATGGCAAGGCGTTACAACTGTCCATGGGCCATCGTAATTGGTATAACCCTAATTCTTCTCCTCTTTTTTAAGTTCTTCCAAATTTGCTCTATCCGGGGTTAGAGAGAAAGTCAGTTTTTTTAGACCTCTGCGTGTATCGTAGGTGCTTTTGAAGGTTATGTGGGGGCATCTTTCCTATATTTTTCCTTCAGCCAACATAGTAAAATTGATGTGAACACGATATCTGCAAGTTTGGTGACATTCGCTGTTGGTTGAGGGATTTTGCCAACATAATGGAGGGGGCTTATAAATACCCCTCCCGGTAACTCGGCGGGTTAACATTAACTTGGCGTTGCAAGGAAATAATGAACTTCAAGTACCTCGCCCCGCCATCTTTAGAGGTGGGACGCCTGCCACAGCCCGGTAGCAAATGCGTCCCCATGGAGCGAACAGCACGCTGTCTACGGCAGCAATAGGGTCCTCAAAAGCAATGCGCCCCAAATGAGGGTCTCATCCAATCCAGGCTAATCAAAAGTTGCGAAAAAAAATGATAGAAAAAAGGGTTCAAGCAAAATAAAGTTAGCCGAATCTGTAGAGTTCTTTTCATATCTAGGACAGGAAATTTGATGCCAGAACGCGTAAGTTTGTGAGGGGCACACTTTTTTGTGGTGTTCAAAGTCTCACATACTCTCCACACATCTGTGGCACCAGCTCACATAATTTATGACTGTGATCTGATCCGCCTGCTTATGCACAGGGGCGTTGATCCCACTCGGTTTGGGGGGTGGCCTTTTTTTGGAAAGGTACCCCCATTTTTTTTTCTCCGGGATTTGGGTTCTCACCTATCTTGCGCATTTCGAGATAATAACAAGGTGGAAAAACTTTTTTTTCTTCTAAAAAAGAACACTTTTTTCGGAAGAAAGAAAGATGGGAATAAACCATTTTTTTCGAAAAACAAAAAACTTTTTAAATAAAAGAAGGTTAAAAAAATCGCGAAAAAATCGACATTTAAATAGATTAAAAAAATCACATTAAAATCACATTAAAAACACAGAAACACCATTTCCGTAGCAATATAACACCTAAATAATAATCGACGTTTTATTTCATAACCACTCGCAGGGGCGTCACCGATAAGTATTGAGGGGCGTCGCTGAAATGAAAAAAAAAATGATATCCATCTCAGCCCAGACAAAGGCTGTTCACGTGCGCCACGATATCGTGCTAAAAATCGTTTTTTTTTTTTTTAAAAGCAGTGCGCTAACTGTTCCTTACAAGACTGAGTGCACTAAGAAACGGCCTTACAATGGTGCGTTTTGTAGGGCTTCATCTCCATTTGGGCCCTTCATCTCCAAAGGGCCCCTGGAATCAGTTCGGGACCCCCATTGGCCAGATCCTGGCTACGCTACGCCCCTGGAAGACATATTGCCGCCCTCGGAAAACATTAAGGCCGCCCCCAAAAATGCATTAGCCCGCTTGGTAAAGGCATCATGCCGCCCTAAAAGTATTTTGCGTCATCAGAACGTCTTGCCGCATCATAGACACCTTGCCGCCCTCAGGAGGTATTAATACGCCCTTAGACGTATTATGCTAAACCCTTAGCAAGGCACCATGTCGCCCAGGATGGGAGACATCTTGCGCCTCAGAAGGCATCTTGCCCACCATTGGCAAATGTTATCAAGGGGCGGCCACTTTTGATAGTGGGGTGTCCCATAGCTTTGGATCAAGTGGCGTTGCCAGACAATTAACAAAGGACAAAGTAGTGTCTTGAGAGGTGCCACCCGATCGACTGGAGCGCACAATTTGGCGAAATTTGGCCGGGCCGCCCTCTCTTCCACGTGCTCGTCGGCCTCAACATTTGGTGGGGCGCCATCAATAGCGGAGGGACGCCGTCATGGTCCGGAGAGGCAGTCACGGAAGGGGCGCGGGCGTGGTCAGTGGTCAGTAATCTGTGGCGTGGTATCTGTCTAATCGTAAAGCGTGGTAATCTGTGGTCAGTAATCACCGCCAGGGAAGAGCCTCTGCCAGACACTAAATGTACTTAATTCGCTTTCCTATTTTCAAAATTTGTATAGGCAATTGCCAAACTTATGTGCTGCCACGCGAAGCGGGCGCAGAAATTTTCCAGTTTTTGACTTTGTGAAAAGCTGGGATTTTTACTGCTGCCAAAGGCAATTTTTACGATAAATTTTTCAATTTGTCCGACCTTTTGGGGGGCCAAATCATAGCTCAAGGCTCTTTGGGGGGGGGCATGGCCCCGTGGCCCCCCCTGGATCCGCCCCTGCTTATGCATGGTAGCTGACTTATAAAATCAAGCTTCCATTGCATTGTAAGCATNGCCCCCTCAGACGGTCAGAGTGCCCCCTCAAGTTTGAGGCCCAAGGGGTGCATGGCCCCCTGGCAGGGGTGGAACTTTATATCTCTTGGGGAGGGCCCGAGCCCCCCAATTATTTTAAATTTTAACATTAGGCCTATGGCGTTGCATGGTAAGAACTGAAATAAAATATATCTAATTAACATTAGAGCGGAGAGCCCCCCGAGCGATTTCATAAAGTTACACTTGTGCCCCCTGGCCCCCTCCTCTGGATCCGCCACTGCCGCGTGGCCGCTGGTCCCTGGTTTTACGTGCTTCAATTTTTATGCAATATGTATGCTGCTTATTTTTATGTTGGTGCCAGGTGCAGTGACATAAACATATACGCTCGTGACACGGGCTGCTTTCGTGTTTCTAGGTATATAGTAAAGTAATAATGGTGTTTCTCACTTGTTTTTCACCTAAGCTACGCTCGACTCGAAACACCCGCGCAATATCTTCTCTATTGTTCACCTTTCCCGGCACTAATCCTGGAGAGACAATTCCAGTGAACGAAGACATTCAGTACGCAGTGAAAAACATCGCCGAATGCTCACCGCTCTCCGCGCTCTCCGCTCCCAGACAGATAACATGGGCGGTGTCGGGTGTCCGGCGAGGCCCGACACCTATCTTTCTAGTTAGATGTTCTAATATCTATTACAATTTGGCCGAGAAGCGCTATTGATTTGACTAGTCGATATTCATCCTGTCCTTGTGATATGCGCTTTCCTTGAAGTTTCTGACAACCTCGGTAGACATGGAGGTTGCAACTGGCGACATGGCCTCGCTGAAATCGGAGATCGAGAGATTGACCAGAGAACTAGATGAAGCCAGTAGTGACAAGATTCAATCAGCCCAATATGGTCTTGCACTTTTAGAAGAAAAAGAGGCATTGTCCAAACGATGTGAAGAATTAGAGGCAGCTTATGAAAACAACAAGCATGATCTCATTATTACTAGTGAGGTAGGTATGCTAATGACCATCTGTGATTTTACAAGGTTGTTCAAGACTGTTTGCTTAATATATTATAGTTATTTTTGTTATGAAAAGTTTCTCTAAACTTAAATATGCAATATGATGCCATCTATCCATAAACTAAAATGCTGCATCAATGCATGGGGTTATAGAAACAAGGTGCTGCAGAGGGTGGGGTGACTGATTGTGTACGTACCTGTAACAGCCAGCAGGTGAGTAGATAGTGTCGTCGCCTCCCCTAACATAGCCAGAAAGATATATAGATATCATATATCTAGGGTAGCACCACTTTTCTGAAAGTAGGGGGGATAGAGGCATTTTGAAGTTGATTCTTTCCATGCAATGTCCATAGGCGTAATGTTAAAATATGACAATGTTGGGGGCGACATGTCCCCCGTCCCTCCCTTTGGCACCGCCCTTGTCATATAGTAGTATCAGACGTCACAGTCATTGAGGAAGTAGTGTTCTATTGATAGCTTGGTGGAGTTTAATTCATTCATCCTGCTGTGGCTGTACTGCTGATTGCAGATGTTGATGCCCCTGTGTGTGTGTGTGTGTGGGGAGGGGGGAGTTGATAGCCTCCCCCTCCCAGAAGGGCCACATTGCAGTGAGTGAATGTGAGCCGAACGTTCTAAACATGTGATCCCTGCAACCGTAATTGCTGTAAAGGTTAGCCAGTCTGCAAAATGTGGCAGGAATGTCAACAAGATATTTGGGGCAGCCCTAATTCTGCCCCAAATGGGACAGGCTGTGCCATATCAAATTTTGCTCTTCAGTCAAATTTTGAGTGAGTCAGCAGAAACACATTTTAATCTAGTGTAAGCCAGCAAAAAATGTCAAAACATGTATCATCAACACACATGTTGCAAAATTAAAGACAGTACAAACTCACCTGTTTAACTCACCTGTTCACCTGTTTAACTCACCACAACATATAGTTTTTCTTGCCATCTTTCTCTGTTACAATTTTTTACTATCAACTGCAAAAAGTTTTGATATTTTAGGTACAATTAGGGCAATTCTTATTCAGCATGATTTACATATGTTATAAAATACTTATAAATTGTATTTGTAATGTCAGCAACTCACTTTTTTAACCTAACTATATTTTAAACAAATTGCCCTGCAAAATAAATATTTCATGAGAAGGGATGTTTTCAAAATATGGCAGCAAAACAAAAATACATATCTGCCACATTTGATACAAAAGTGGCACATTAAGCTTATTCCACAGGTCTTCTACCGTTCAATGTTTTGTTCTTCCTGGGCAGAGTAGCATAGTGTATGCCCAATGTTTGACCTGCCCCAAATCATCTTATTGCACTGCTCCATGCAGCAATTTCAGCCCCAATATTTCAAAAGCTGACCAAATTTTTAAAAATGACAAAATTTTGATATGTTGGTGGCAACCCTGCCCAGATGAGATTTCGTCAAAACCTGCCACGTTTTGCAGACTAGAAGCTTAGGCCAGGTTCAATTATGTGAATATCGTTCCAGTGACGTCATTAGGTATTATAGTGGTACTGTCCACACTCCTCACCAGTGCATTAACCTTTTAGCTTAACTTTGATGCACTGAAGTGAAATGACTCATTGAAATGTTGTGTTGCTACCAGCTGATAAAGCATATTTTCTGATATGAGAATAAAGTAGTTATTTGGCATCAGAATGCAAACTTCAGCGTACATGTGCTATGGACTAAATCATTAATTTTAAACCTCACCCTATAGAGACCTGACAGGCCTCCTGAGGCTTGTCTTGAATAACTTTTTATACATACAATGCATCTTGCTGAAATTTTCAGCAGCTGAGTTTACAACAATTATACGTATGCTATCAAAATTGCATTGCAATTGCCTGGGTTGTTTGGGAGATAATGGCGTTTTAGTGACGTCATGTTGGTGGAAAAACGATAAATGTTCGAAAAATCGTAGAAAATATAGTTTTGCAGACAATTTTAAACCGAAAACAACACTGAAAGAACAATACATTCTATTTTAAATGTAGATGATGGATGACATATAATTTTTGTGAGAGAACTCAGTATGGACAATACCTAAACACAATTTCAAAGCAATATCTCTATTTTTTAATGAGTAATGGCTCCCTAAGTGTAAGAAATTCATGACGTCATTTTTAAGTTACTTTTTGAGACTTTTTTGGACCAGATACGAACAAATAAATACCTTTTCTGTATTTCTGAGAGACAACTGGTCTAGGAACATCTCCTTTTTTATCAATTTCTAATTTTCATTTTTTACAGCGCAAAATACCTAGCTTTCTATTCTGGACATGGTCGAGTCGAGATTATTCATTTTACCTGGAAGGTCAATTTGACTGGAAACCTAAAACTAGCATACCGTTAGATTCCTCACATGACAGGCAACATGCTGGTTCTTACTGTGTTTCTCTCTATTGCTTGGTTTGGAAGTTAACGAGGCTATCAGCCCCCTCCCCTACCCGTAGGGCGAAGGGGAGAAAAGCTCTCGTAGGGCGAGGGTTAAGTGTATACATTGATGATTTGTTCAGTTTTCCGAACATCTAGAGCACTAGGTTTTATGTTAACATCTTCACAATAACTGATTTTCTAGCATTTAATATGATTAAAATGTTATTTGAAACTTACAAAAGAAAAATCAACTGTAAAGTGTCTAGTATCAATTAAATTTTAAATGAATTAATATAATTTTAAATGGATTATTGCACTTTAAATGAATGAATGAATGAACATTTTGTAATGAATGAATGGTGTTATTTAACATGACTGAAAAGTTATATTTTAATCCGCGCACCGACGGGGGGATATCCGCCCCCTGCCTGAGGTTTTCCACGAGTATTTGAAAAACAGCGGCGCTTCGCATAGCTGTTTGGGCATCAATTACCCACACTTTGTGAAATTGTTGACCTAACTTTTAAGGTCACGTCGTCAGGTCACATTAAATGGCCTGACCTCAAGTCACGTTTTTGAAAGTTTGACATGCCAAAGCCACAGTGGTTAACCAAATAGTTTAAAACTCACAGTGTGTTATAAGGACATATGTATCTTAAGTTCGTAAATCTCGGGTTTTTAATACCGGTGACTTGAGGTCATGTCAATTTCGTGACCCCATTATAAGTCAAAGGAAGAAAATTAAAATGCGCACTAATCGAGTATACCTTGCTAAGGCTGGTCAGTTTTCATCAATATCACTATTTTGGAGCTAAGCAGAAGAATATATGTTGTAATTTTATTCCGTGACCTCTTTGAGGTCAAATCCAATGTGCCCCCACAGCACGTTTTTTGTACAATAACTCATATTCTACGTGGGGCAGAGTGATAGGGTTTTCGCCATTCTGTTTCCTTTATCGATTGTCATCAAGTGATATACAATTTGACTTGACCTTGATATAACCTCTCTGCCGTGCAAAAGCAAAATACGAGATGTTGTGTTTTTCGTCCCCACAAAATTTTCAGGAGAGCAGTTTTTGTGTTTTTGTCTACTGCCATCGTGGAGAACAACGGAGAACGCTGCAAAACATCCAATTCTCATCGTCTGATAGCGACTTAACTATCAAAAAACAAATACAAATTAGCAGTATTAAAAAAATAGCCAAAGTTGATTTTGCCAGGCCATTTTTTTGCATCATTCTAAGGCAAAACCCTCGGTGTTGTTAAAAGGCTTCATAAAATAGTATGTTATGATTCGAATGCCAATGTCAATTCAGACGATGTTTTAGCGGCGAGTCAGAATACAGTATGTTTCTCCACCAAACCCTGTGTTTCAAGCAAAATTCCTTATGTTCCCTATGTTCCAGTGTTGGATTTATTGTTTCATGACCTGGTCCCAGAGGGTAAAATTCACAGGTGGAGAGTAAAATACTCGTGTTAGAAAATCGATATTTTCATTTGTTAAGTTATTTTACCTGAAAAGTAAAACTCCTTATTTGTAATAGACATTAAATCACTATGAGGAAATTTTATGGAGTTTTAAATAATACGTCAGTAAGAAAAGGTGAAAAGAGATCAAATCATCTTAAAAAATGAAGAGAGCAAAAATAATTGAACCCAAAAGGCTCAGAAAATGACAAAAATTTCCCGGCTGTACTGACCTGTGTAACCACGAAAAGGGTCAGCTGAGGCTTGGCTCCAATTACGGTCTGCAGTTCCAATAGGAAAATGTCGTTTTCCCACTTCCTAAAAATGTGAAAACATTTATGTCACGTAGCCCACGCTTCGCGCGTCACATCAAAGGCCTCGTCATAACGAGGTCATGGTCTTCGGGTTATAACGTAAACAAGAGCTAACGCTGAATTGGAATGCAATCGGGCATTTTGCCTTTTAATATTCGACGGACGGGGCCCACACCAAACCTTAATTTCTAGGTTTTGATCGAGGTAAACGAAAACAAATGCCGCGCTCCACATAGAATATCCTGCCGTAATAACACGTACTATAACTATGGGAATCACATAATTACAAAACGCTGGGCGCAAAGGGCTTAAATACACTGGGCAGGAAAAACAATGGAACGGTCGGTAATTCTTTCGGTCATTTCTGCCGATTTCCCTCACTCAAAGAGATTATCCGTTAACGCCGCTGCGACGGGGTTGGTATGAGTATAAAAATTACTGTATGATTTATAGGGTGGTACATGCGACGGGAAAGAGATAATTGCATTTTTTATAATGGAATGATTTATGTTTCCCCAAATAAGGGTGGATTTTCCGCAGACTTTTTTATGGCGATAACGTTTTTTTTTCAACAATTATGTTTGTCCGTCTGTTTTGTTGGAAAATAGGTATGGATTTATTGAGTTTCTCCGACTGGAAAAAAGGGAGTGACAATTTGCTTAAGGAGCAGGCGCAAATACCAAAATTAAAGAAGAGGAGATTGACCGAGCCCTGAAGTCCCGGGAACGATAAAAATAAAATATGTGTACCACTACTTGTGACGAAACTTAAAGGATGTTCCTCCTCACAGGAGAAGGGTAGGAGTCGGGGGATCCCCAGTCGCCAGTGAGATTCTAGAACATGGTTTTACAAGGGTCGTATGCAAGATTTCGCCCTATTGGAGTTATGTGTAATAGGTTATCAGCACAGATGTTAACTGTTCTATCTTACTAAGAAGAAAACCGCTTGGTGCAGACTAGCAGGACCTTATGCCAAAGACACATATCGTTTTATGGAACTTCAAAGATGACAATAATCAACTGGGCCTGCGTAAGGTGATAAGAAATGGCCAAGGAAAGATTGGGTATTATCAAAAGTACCCCAGTACACAAATTCACAAAAATCGGTGGGGAGCTGGGACCACCGAACCTTAAATTCCAAATAGACGAAGACCCTGAGATAAGTTATTTCCGAGGAGCTCAAACCAATGATCTCTCCGATCGATGGAAGAACTATTTGACCATCATAGTGCCATTTACAATAGCACAGACCGAACTGATAAAACACTTTCCCCCTCTTCAAACAGCCCCTCTGCTGTAGTTGTAGAAGTGCAGGCTTTGGCCCATCAGACGAGCCATGAAAGCCGAGCACTACCGACCGACACTTGCGCGAGCGGTCACCGTGATAGGCGAGAGGAAGAGATAGCATTCTCCGTCATGCGGCCAGAGAGGAGAGAGACGAACTATCTGTACAGACCAGGGCGAGGACTATGCAGTGCAGAGTATCTGGGGGAGACCGGTTTCGCAGGAAATTGATACGTGGAGATACCAATAATCGGCGAGAGGCAGTGACAGAGACCGACATGTGCGACTGAGGTGCAGAAAGAGGAGACATTTCGATATGACAATGCGATGAACATGGTGCGGATAGGTCAACAATGGCACTTGCTCGGAGCGTCGGGTGAAGTATTGAGACGACTCGTGACTAGAGGACTATGCTTCCTAACATGGATCATGGAGCGATTCCTCGGTAGTTGGCAGGTTATACGCAGCAGACATTCAGGCGACCGCCTGCTAGTTCACTAGTCCAGACCTTATTTAATCGAACCGAGCTCAGAAGATATATAACAGTTTACATGTGAGAGGACAAGTTCACATAAAAAGAACCCGACCATCTCAGGAGGGGCCAGGATTATGGGAGACATTCGGATATGGAACTGTGTGCATGAAGAGTAACACATCTTTTTCTGGAGCCGGAATCTCTTAGATGGAAGACTGAGACTATCATCTAACGATGCTAGGGCGTTGAAAGATAGAGAACATTCGAATGTCGCGATTGTGGGAACACGATAATAGAAAGTAGACCAAATAACGTACAACCTGAGGAAGGTGGGGTCCAGGCCGACAATGGAATTTGTTTCGGTGAACGAACAAAAGTATGCCACTGAACACGTACTCTTGTCTTGCGGCCTGAGAGCGCAGGCGCAAAGACTTAGACATACCAAATCAGTGCGAGTTCAGGAGAGGGGCGAAATGTGTTGGTAGGTGCAAAGAGCACTGAGCAAAGAAGAGGTGGTACTCAAGCGATCCGCGCTCGCGAGAGAACGGAGCAGCAGTGCTGGACACAGAAGCCGAAAACGTGCGCCTACTGACACTGGCATAGGACCCGACTCTGCGACCAGATCGGAGCCGGGCGCAACATGCCGCTCCGAGCTGAAGGACCTCAAGTACCGCGAGACGCGCCTGCTGCAGGACTACTCGGAGCTGGAGGAGGAGAACATCACCCTGCAGAAGCAGGTGTCGGCCCTGCGCAGCTCACAGGTACGTACTGCGCAGCTCACAGGTCAGCGTGTATTAAAGGCATGGGCGCCGTGTCACTTAGTAGTCGGTGCGCCCGAAAACACTAATCATCATCAAGATTATGATCAAGAGGGAAGATTCAAGTTATGCTGTCAAATGGACAATGCTGCAGGCTTAAAATTCATATTATTAGAATGTGCTAGATGCCCAGATACTTGGGATCGCTGGCTTGTGTGAGTATTTGTGTTGTTGACATCGCACACGTCTATTTGCTCTTCTTTTTCACTAGAATGAATCATTATTTTTTAAACACGTCATATTTTTGAAACACCCATGTATGCCAAACAATGTAGTATTGTTCCCCAGGCCGTGTCCTCAGGAAAGTTGATGATCCTGAATCTGATTTTGGTATCACGGAGGTCTGCGATCAGCATTATTAATCACGTCTGAACTGACCGAAATTGCTAGCTGCTTAGCTAGCAATTTCGCTATGTTGTTGCCTAGCTAGCCTAGCTACACTATGTTGTTGTAGCTAGGCTGGTTGTTGTAGCTAGGCTGGCTGGCCATGCCGTTGATCGGTGGACTAACGTGACTCGGTCTCTGTCTTGGTTGTTCTGTCAGGTGGAGTTTGAGTCTGCCAAGCACGAGGCACGCCGCCTGCTGGAGGAGGTGGACGTGCTGAACGGACAGGTGGAGGAGCAGACGGCACTGAAACGCATCGCCGAAAAACAGATGGAGGAGGCGCTGGAGGCGCTCCAGGTAAAATGGCTGTCCCCTGCTACCAACTTGTTCACACACTGTAGCCAGTGGAGCAGAAAAGATGTTACAGCGTGGTGATTATTGAACGGTGCAACTAGTGGTGTCAATCGGTTACCACAATTTTGGTAACCGAACAAATTGTGTGACCGATTTGGTAATCTGTCGGTCAGGCTTCTACATTTTTGGACACTTTTCGGTCAGCCTTATCGTAAACAATTAACTTTTTCGTCGTATTTTACGCATTCTTACTTCCATCCAGCAAATTAATGCTTAATTTGCTCGAAATTAAATCAATTCATGTTTATGCTAAATAGAACACATCATTATGATATAATGGTTGAAGAATTGCTCACAAGAGTAAGCGACATCCTTTAATATAAGCATTGTATGCATCACACACACTACATATTACATACACCACCAACACCTATAATTTTATAATTGGTAAAATTTTGGACATCAAATTGGTCGGTATTTGGTTAACCAAAATGCCTCCTGTTCGGTATTGGATTGATATTGGTCAGGAAATTGTTGGGAAAATGACATCACACTAACAGCAACACATTATTTAACACATATGTTGTTATTGAGGAGTGCTGGTGAGGTGTTTTATGCAGGGGCGTCTCCACCTGCAGGATCGCTCCCCTCAGATTATCAGGATTTCAATATAAGCCATATGGGAGTGAAGGGGCCAAACACCTGGCTGACACCCCCAGCACCGCCCGAAATGTTGAGGTGACGCTCCTGGTTATTGTCGACAGGGCGAGCGTGAAGCCAAGTACGCGCTGAAGAGGGAGTTGGACAAGCGGATCAACTCTGAGTCCATGCTGAACCTCAGTAACCTGGCGCTCTCCACGCTCCGTATGGGTCAGTGCTGCTGGCCGTGTTACACTCTGCCGTGTGTGATGATGTGATTTAATGGCTGGACATTGTGACGTAACCCACGCAATAGGGCATGTTTTGGCGCCTGCCGTTTACACCAACCCCGCCTCGGAACTGAAGACCTTTGGTTCCGCATTTTTTATATTTATTATTGTCTACACTTGCGTTTGTTTTTCTCTCGACAATGCATAACAGATATTATGATAACTACGTTAATGTTTGAAAAATTGATAGCACATTGCTAACTTCCCTTTTCACTTGCGTTTAGCGCTATTTTATCCATGAATGTATAATGCACATGACGTTAACTGCTTAACTGTGTTTGACAGATTAATATCAGCTTGATAATTGCTTTATGCGGTGGGTGAACTGTGTGCCTGCCTGCCTGACCCAAACTCGCTGTCTTTTCTGCCAGGCGAACCTCAGACGGAGAGTGAAGGGGTGAACTGTGTGCCTGCCTGTNGATATTTTAGGTACAATTAGGGCAATTCTTATTCAGCATGATTTACATATGTTATAAAATACTTATAAATTGTATTTGTAATGTCAGCAACTCACTTTTTTAACCTAACTATATTTTAAACAAATTGCCCTGCAAAATAAATATTTCATGAGAAGGGATGTTTTCAAAATATGGCAGCAAAACAAAAATACATATCTGCCACATTTGATACAAAAGTGGCACATTAAGCTTATTCCACAGGTCTTCTACCGTTCAATGTTTTGTTCTTCCTGGGCAGAGTAGCATAGTGTATGCCCAATGTTTGACCTGCCCCAAATCATCTTATTGCACTGCTCCATGCAGCAATTTCAGCCCCAATATTTCAAAAGCTGACCAAATTTTTAAAAATGACAAAATTTTGATATGTTGGTGGCAACCCTGCCCAGATGAGATTTCGTCAAAACCTGCCACGTTTTGCAGACTAGAAGCTTAGGCCAGGTTCAATTATGTGAATATCGTTCCAGTGACGTCATTAGGTATTATAGTGGTACTGTCCACACTCCTCACCAGTGCATTAACCTTTTAGCTTAACTTTGATGCACTGAAGTGAAATGACTCATTGAAATGTTGTGTTGCTACCAGCTGATAAAGCATATTTTCTGATATGAGAATAAAGTAGTTATTTGGCATCAGAATGCAAACTTCAGCGTACATGTGCTATGGACTAAATCATTAATTTTAAACCTCACCCTATAGAGACCTGACAGGCCTCCTGAGGCTTGTCTTGAATAACTTTTTATACATACAATGCATCTTGCTGAAATTTTCAGCAGCTGAGTTTACAACAATTATACGTATGCTATCAAAATTGCATTGCAATTGCCTGGGTTGTTTGGGAGATAATGGCGTTTTAGTGACGTCATGTTGGTGGAAAAACGATAAATGTTCGAAAAATCGTAGAAAATATAGTTTTGCAGACAATTTTAAACCGAAAACAACACTGAAAGAACAATACATTCTATTTTAAATGTAGATGATGGATGACATATAATTTTTGTGAGAGAACTCAGTATGGACAATACCTAAACACAATTTCAAAGCAATATCTCTATTTTTTAATGAGTAATGGCTCCCTAAGTGTAAGAAATTCATGACGTCATTTTTAAGTTACTTTTTGAGACTTTTTTGGACCAGATACGAACAAATAAATACCTTTTCTGTATTTCTGAGAGACAACTGGTCTAGGAACATCTCCTTTTTTATCAATTTCTAATTTTCATTTTTTACAGCGCAAAATACCTAGCTTTCTATTCTGGACATGGTCGAGTCGAGATTATTCATTTTACCTGGAAGGTCAATTTGACTGGAAACCTAAAACTAGCATACCGTTAGATTCCTCACATGACAGGCAACATGCTGGTTCTTACTGTGTTTCTCTCTATTGCTTGGTTTGGAAGTTAACGAGGCTATCAGCCCCCTCCCCTACCCGTAGGGCGAAGGGGAGAAAAGCTCTCGTAGGGCGAGGGTTAAGTGTATACATTGATGATTTGTTCAGTTTTCCGAACATCTAGAGCACTAGGTTTTATGTTAACATCTTCACAATAACTGATTTTCTAGCATTTAATATGATTAAAATGTTATTTGAAACTTACAAAAGAAAAATCAACTGTAAAGTGTCTAGTATCAATTAAATTTTAAATGAATTAATATAATTTTAAATGGATTATTGCACTTTAAATGAATGAATGAATGAACATTTTGTAATGAATGAATGGTGTTATTTAACATGACTGAAAAGTTATATTTTAATCCGCGCACCGACGGGGGGATATCCGCCCCCTGCCTGAGGTTTTCCACGAGTATTTGAAAAACAGCGGCGCTTCGCATAGCTGTTTGGGCATCAATTACCCACACTTTGTGAAATTGTTGACCTAACTTTTAAGGTCACGTCGTCAGGTCACATTAAATGGCCTGACCTCAAGTCACGTTTTTGAAAGTTTGACATGCCAAAGCCACAGTGGTTAACCAAATAGTTTTAAAACTCACAGTGTGTTATAAGGACATATGTATCTTAAGTTCGTAAATCTCGGGTTTTTAATACCGGTGACTTGAGGTCATGTCAATTTCGTGACCCCATTATAAGTCAAAGGAAGAAAATTAAAATGCGCACTAATCGAGTATACCTTGCTAAGGCTGGTCAGTTTTCATCAATATCACTATTTTGGAGCTAAGCAGAAGAATATATGTTGTAATTTTATTCCGTGACCTCTTTGAGGTCAAATCCAATGTGCCCCCACAGCACGTTTTTTGTACAATAACTCATATTCTACGTGGGGCAGAGTGATAGGGTTTTCGCCATTCTGTTTCCTTTATCGATTGTCATCAAGTGATATACAATTTGACTTGACCTTGATATAACCTCTCTGCCGTGCAAAAGCAAAATACGAGATGTTGTGTTTTTCGTCCCCACAAAATTTTCAGGAGAGCAGTTTTTGTGTTTTTGTCTACTGCCATCGTGGAGAACAACGGAGAACGCTGCAAAACATCCAATTCTCATCGTCTGATAGCGACTTAACTATCAAAAAACAAATACAAATTAGCAGTATTAAAAAAATAGCCAAAGTTGATTTTGCCAGGCCATTTTTTTGCATCATTCTAAGGCAAAACCCTCGGTGTTGTTAAAAGGCTTCATAAAATAGTATGTTATGATTCGAATGCCAATGTCAATTCAGACGATGTTTTAGCGGCGAGTCAGAATACAGTATGTTTCTCCACCAAACCCTGTGTTTCAAGCAAAATTCCTTATGTTCCCTATGTTCCAGTGTTGGATTTATTGTTTCATGACCTGGTCCCAGAGGGTAAAATTCACAGGTGGAGAGTAAAATACTCGTGTTAGAAAATCGATATTTTCATTTGTTAAGTTATTTTACCTGAAAAGTAAAACTCCTTATTTGTAATAGACATTAAATCACTATGAGGAAATTTTATGGAGTTTTAAATAATACGTCAGTAAGAAAAGGTGAAAAGAGATCAAATCATCTTAAAAAATGAAGAGAGCAAAAATAATTGAACCCAAAAGGCTCAGAAAATGACAAAAATTTCCCGGCTGTACTGACCTGTGTAACCACGAAAAGGGTCAGCTGAGGCTTGGCTCCAATTACGGTCTGCAGTTCCAATAGGAAAATGTCGTTTTCCCACTTCCTAAAATTAACATTGTCACGCCGCTTCGCGGCGTCACATCAAAGGCCATCGTCATAACGAAGTCCATTGTCATGGTCTTCGGTTCGTCGTAACGCTGCAATTGAATGAATCGCATTTTTAGGCCTTTTATATTCTACGAGGCCCACCACCTACATTTCTGGTTTTGATCAGGTAAACCCGAAAAAATCGCGCGCTCCGCTAAATATCTAAATACGTACTATAACTTGGAAATCCATATTACAAATGCTGCAAAGGCATTGTCAACATACACGCAGAAAAATGGGGGGGTATATTTTTCGTCATTTCTGCCGACTTCCCCCACTCAAGAATTATCGGTGAACGCCGCTGCGAGTTGGTATGAGATAAACATTATTATGATTTATATGTGTACATGCTACGGAGGTATCGCATTTTTTATGGATATTTTTTCCAATAAGGTGATTTTTCCGACTTTTTTATGCCGAAAGGTGTTTTTTTTTCAAAAATATTTTTCGTTCTTTTTTGTTGAAATGTTATGATTTTTTCTCTCTGAAAAAGTTCAATTTTAAGCTCGAATACCAAAATAAGGTGACTGGCCCAGATCCCGGGAGAAAAAAAATGTGGTACCTTTTTGTCACTAAAGATGCCCTCCCACGGAGAGAGTCGGGATCCACCAGTGCAGTGAGATTCTAGACATGTTTTACAGTCTATGGCTATTCTGCCTAATTGGTTTTATATTTATCTGCAGGATGTTTATTGTTCATTTTATATAACTTGTGCAGACTAGCAGCCTCACAATTTATGGACTCAAAATGGACAAATGTATCTAACTGCCTGTAAGGTATGAAAATGCGTAAATTGGGATATTCAAAGGTACCTTGACCGACAAATTTCCAAAAATCTGTGGCTGACCGACTTAAGTCCAAATAGAAATCGGACTATTTTCGGACGTCAACAAGTTCTGACTCCAATTTACATCACTAGTCTTCATACAGCAAACTAACACCCTCTGACACCCCTCCTGCTGTTCTGGTTTGTAGGCGCTGGCCAAGTTCCAGACGAGCCATGAACAGTCGACCCGGTCTGGCATCGAGCAGGAGGAGAGCATGCTCTCCGAGTCTCACGCGCGTGAGACGTCGCTCAACTCGCAGATCCTCGAGCTGGAGATGGACGGTCGGCACGTGAGTGGCTTAAGCAGGCTGCCGACTCAGCGTTGTGGCTGGTCGGATTGATTGCTGAATACCTACTGTGGTATATGCTGCTCGCTGGTGTTTGGCATGTCGCTAATTTCCTGTGAAGTCTGTTCGGTGTTCAACGCCCTTCCCCTCTCTGAACGTCTGACTGGTTGATGGAAATTTCAAACAATATAATGTTTTCTTGATCAAGCTTTCTTCCAATGATGCTGACTTTCAATCTAAGTTCGAAATGAATGTCTTTTGGTGACATGTGATGTAAATCAGACTTTCTGTAGGTGTCCAGGATGATTTGTTCGGAGGGATTCTGTGTGTTGTCTGACCTCTCAGCGGTGTGTGTGGTGCAGGCCCGACAGGAGGTGTCTCGCCTGCTCGCGGAGAAGGAGGCAGCGCAGCGCGAGCTGCTCGACCTGGGCAAGGACCGCGACCTCACCAGTCTGGAGCGGCGGAACATGCGCTCCGAGCTGAAGGACCTCAAGTACCGCGAGACGCGCCTGCTGCAGGACTACTCGGAGCTGGAGGAGGAGAACATCACCCTGCAGAAGCAGGTGTCGGCCCTGCGCAGCTCACAGGTACGTACTGCGCAGCTCACAGGTCAGCGTGTATTAAAGGCATGGGCGCCGTGTCACTTAGTAGTCGGTGCGCCCGAAAACACTAATCATCATCAAGATTATGATCAAGAGGGAAGATTCAAGTTATGCTGTCAAATGGACAATGCTGCAGGCTTAAAATTCATATTATTAGAATGTGCTAGATGCCCAGATACTTGGGATCGCTGGCTTGTGTGAGTATTTGTGTTGTTGACATCGCACACGTCTATTTGCTCTTCTTTTTCACTAGAATGAATCATTATTTTTTAAACACGTCATATTTTTGAAACACCCATGTATGCCAAACAATGTAGTATTGTTCCCCAGGCCGTGTCCTCAGGAAAGTTGATGATCCTGAATCTGATTTTGGTATCACGGAGGTCTGCGATCAGCATTATTAATCACGTCTGAACTGACCGAAATTGCTAGCTGCTTAGCTAGCAATTTCGCTATGTTGTTGCCTAGCTAGCCTAGCTACACTATGTTGTTGTAGCTAGGCTGGTTGTTGTAGCTAGGCTGGCTGGCCATGCCGTTGATCGGTGGACTAACGTGACTCGGTCTCTGTCTTGGTTGTTCTGTCAGGTGGAGTTTGAGTCTGCCAAGCACGAGGCACGCCGCCTGCTGGAGGAGGTGGACGTGCTGAACGGACAGGTGGAGGAGCAGACGGCACTGAAACGCATCGCCGAAAAACAGATGGAGGAGGCGCTGGAGGCGCTCCAGGTAAAATGGCGATCCCCTGTTGTGTTGTGCAGGTCTCTCGTCTCTCGGCAGGGCGCGATGCGGGGCTCCTCCATACTCGGCGGGTCTGGGCGCAAGACTGTATTTGTCTCAAACAGTGCGGGGCGACGTCAGCGCCGCCACACGGACAAACAGCTGAACACTGTGCCACGGGGAGCGTGGCAACACTTAACCTTTACATGATATCACAACATCCCCTGCCACCAACTTGTTCACACACTGTAGCCGATGGAGCAGAAAAGATATTACAGCGTGGTGATTATTGAACGGTGCAACGAGTGGTGTCAATCGGTTACCAAAATTTCGGTAACCGAAAAATTGTGTGACTGATTTGGTAATCTGTCGGTCAGGCTTCTACATTTTTAGACACTTTTCGGTCAGCTTTATCTGAAATAATTCAACCTTTTCGTCATTTTTACACATTTTAATTTCCATCCAGCAAATTAATGCTTAATAAATTTAATCAATTAATGTTAATGCTAAATAGAACACATTATTATATCATGATTGAATAATTGCTCAGAAGAGTAAGTGAGATCCTTTAAAACATGTACTGCATGCATTACACAATGCTACATATTACATACACCACCAACACCTACAATTTTAGAATTGGCAAATTTTTTACATCAAATTGGTCGGTATTTGGTCAACCAAAATGCCTCCTGTTCGGTATTGGATTGGTATTGGTCCGGAAATGGTTGGAAAAATGACATCACACTAACAGCAACACATAATTTAACGCATATGTCATTGAGTTGTTATTGCTGGTGAGGTGTTTTATGCAGGTGCGTCGCCACCGGGGGGCTGCCCCGCAGGATCGCTCCCCTCAGATTATCAGTATTTCAATATAAGCCATATGGGAGAGAAGGGGCCAAACACCTGGCTGACACCCCCAGCACCGCCCGAAATGTTGAGGCGACGCTCCTGGTTATTGTCGACAGGGCGAGCGTGAAGCCAAGTACGCGCTGAAGAGGGAGTTGGACAAGCGGATCAACTCTGAGTCCATGCTGAACCTCAGTAACCTGGCGCTCTCCACGCTCCGTATGGGTCAGTGCTGCTGGCCGTGTTACACTCTGCCGTGTGTGATGATGTGATTTAATGGCTGGACATTGTGACGTAACCCACGCAATAGGGCATGTTTTGGCGCCTGCCGTTTACACCAACCCCGCCTCGGAACTGAAGACCTTTGGTTCCGCATTTTTTATATTTATTATTGTCTACACTTGCGTTTGTTTTTCTCTCGACAATGCATAACAGATATTATGATAACTACGTTAATGTTTGAAAAATTGATAGCACATTGCTAACTTCCCTTTTCACTTGCGTTTAGCGCTATTTTATCCATGAATGTATAATGCACATGACGTTAACTGCTTAACTGTGTTTGACAGATTAATATCAGCTTGATAATTGCTTTATGCGGTGGGTGAACTGTGTGCCTGCCTGCCTGACCCAAACTCGCTGTCTTTTCTGACAGGCGTGAACTGTGTACCTGCCTGCCTGACCCAAACTCGCTGTCTTTTCTGCCAGGCGAGCCTCAGACGGAGAGTGAAGGAGAAGACGACCAGCCGGCGCTGAAGCGTATGGAGGCCGACTTCATCGACTCCACTGCTGACAAACAAAAGTCCGGTGGACACGTCGGCGACCTCTTCTCCGAGATCCATCTGAATGAGCTGAGGAAGCTGGAGAAGCAGCTGGAGCAGGTGCGTGCAGCCCTTGCAGCAGCTGAGGCAGCCGTCACCTCACCGGGGTGGCCAACTCACACAGGGACATAGTCACGGCATCGGAGTGGTGCTATTGATGTCGTGGAGGGCCTCACTGTTCAAGAGAACGTTTTTTTTTTGTTTAAATACCATGTTTGGACTGCTTTTTTCCCGATATACTATGTTATAGTTATAAAAGCAACTGTTTTGGTAGTTCAATCAACCTCATCCCACAAAAGTTACTGATTTGTTGGCATGTTTGATTGTGATCTCGGCTCATGTATTGCTATTAGCCGAGTTCGCTAATGACTGACGTCACTTCCTGCTGTGCCGCGTCTTCTCGATCTCTCGTGACTCTGACTCAGTGGACTGTCTATGCTGCACGCTCTGACTCGATGCTGTCTGTGTGTCTCAGTGAGCTGGGCTAACTGACCCTGTTGTGTGCGTCCTGGCCCTGCAGACGGACGCGGAGAAGGCGCAGCTGACCCGCAGTCTGCGGGAGAACCAGGAGAGCTTGGAGCGGGCGCGGGCCGACCTGGAGTCGCAGCGGGCACACGCTGGGCAGCTGGTGGCGCACGTGGAGGCGCTGATGGCGCTGCACGAGGAGGAGGAGGGGGACAGCCTGCCGCCCACCGTCGACGCCGCCTCGCAGTCACCAGAGCTGGCCAAGGTTGAGCAGGTCAGTCGCCAGAGCTGGCCAAGGTCGAGCAGGTCAGTGGTCAGAGCTGGCCAAGGTCGAGCAGGTCAGTCGCCAGAGCTGGCCAAGGTCGAGCAGGTCAGTGGTCAGAGCTGGCCAAGGTCGAGCAGGTCAGTGGTCAGAGCTGGCCAAGGTCGAGCAGGTCAGTAGTCCGAGCTGGCCAGGGTCGAGCAGGTCAGTCGTCAGAGCTGGCCAAGGTCGAGCAGGTCAGTCACTCGCTACTGGCCACGTTACCACTGCTATGTGTCTGGATGTGACGCCTGATATCGGGGGACGGGGAGGGTTGCGGTTGAGATCGTGGAGCCCAACTGGTGTGGAATGTAGAGAGGCGTCCAGCAGCCAGTAAGGCAGGAGGTCATCCGCAGTCAATCACGGTCAGTTACGGTCAAAGGACACAGCCTAAGGTGGTTTCGATGGGACTGCTGGGTGTGTTCTGCTGTGAGCCATTGGTCGGCCATCGGACCGTTGTGGCTGTGTGGTGTGGTGTCTGTCAGATTTGTCCGGCTGAACCTTATCGTGACGTCAGCCCGAGCGTGTCTCTCTGTATGATATATCCTTCCTATGCCACTGTCGCCACCCTGATAGCTGTGTCTGTATCTGTGCGTCTGACTGTCTGTATCTGTGCGTCTGACACTGTGGTGCGGTGCGGGGTGATATATCCTTCCTATGCCACGGTACGGTGTGGCCACCCTGATAGCTGTGTCTGTATCAGTGCGTCTGACTGTCTGTATCTGTGCGTCTGACACTGTGGTGCGGTGCGGGATGATATATCCTTCCTATGCCACGGTACGGTGTGGCCACCCTGATATGTGTCTGTATCAGTGCGTCTGACGCTGCGGCGTGGTGCGGGGCAGGTTCTGGACAAGCACCGTCAGCGTCACCAGCTGGCGATGTTGGAGATCAGTCGGCTGCAGACCGACATCAAGGACATGCATGCCACCGAGTGCGACTCGTCAGAAGCTGTCGTCACGCTCAGGAACGAGGTGAGGGCGCTGCGAGCGAGGGACTGGGAAGGGACAGATTTCTGAACTGGGCTGCCTGGCGGAGATGTTGGCATTCTCAATGGCATAGTTGGACAATGGACACTGGCGGAATCACAATCTGACTCAAATCGTTGGTGTGGGGAAATCTTATAATGGGGAAATCCAAGGACTCGCTAGATTGTATGTCGTTTTGTATTTAATTTTTATTTAACACGTGCACTGGAGAGGGCGAAATCCGACCACCCCTCCTGGTTTGTGGGTGCGAGTGCGGGTGCGGTTCTGGCTCTGGTTCTGGAAGTACCCTACCGAAAAGACAGACAGACAGACAGACTTTCTTTTAAATAGTATGTTAGATACAAGGAATCATGGCACTTCATATCAATTGCAAGCCAATGAGCATATTTGACCTCATTTGACCTTCAAGATAATGACCAGGGTCATTACATTTTCACAAAACATTTCCATTAAAAAATCCACAGAAACTTCGGCCTTCTGACCCTACACATTTGGTTATTTACCTCTTATGGTGGCCGAGATCTTAGGGGGTATTCCGCTCTCCCCCACCCTCCTCCAGTGCGTGTGTAATTCTCAGAGGTCCTCCAGGGCGCGTGTTTAACAAAACTTTCTTAGTTGCTTATATTTACTTTAAAATTAGGAAACGTGCCAATTTGTGACGATTTTAGAGGTATGTTTTACCACGACCCTGATGTTTCCAGGCCCCGCCCGTGACAGTGTACATGTCATTTGTCGAATGTTGGTTGTTCGTGGATCCCTTGCTGACAGCCGTGACTCTGTGACCGGCAGGTGTCGTCGCTGAGAGGTCGCCTCTCAGCGTCTGAGAGTCGGGTGAGTGACCTGCAGTCTGACCTGTCACTGCTGAGTCAGCTGACTGCGCTGACCCAGGCCACGCTCAGCAGCAGCCAGGACGACATGATGGGCGTCAGCGAGGAGCTGGCGCAGCTCTACCACCAGGTCTGCCTGGCCAACGGACAGACCCCGCACAGAGTCATGCTCGAGCACATGCAGAACGTCAAGAGTCTCGGTACGTGGCGACTGGCGTTGGTTGGGGCAATGGGTGTGAGTGGGGTTGGGGGCTGATTGGGGTGGGGTCCCACCGGGGGTACGCTAGATTGAAGAGGTGATGAAGGTTCGGGGGAGGGATGGGATTGGAGGCGTTGGTGTCAAACGTGCTGGAGGTGATTTAGGCGTGGGTGTCAGTAATTGGGTTGAAGCGTGTCGAGCAGTGGATGGGTGGGGTCACTATTATCACTGATAGATTTGTGTTAGTTTCGAAGGAGCATTCTAGTGCATCGGCCAGTACAGGCGTCGGTTAACACCCTCATATTTTGAGTTTTGAGTAGCTTTTGCCCGAGAATAATCGATGGTCATGATTGCGGCCGATATTTGTTTCTCGTGTGATGTGCATCTCGGCGCCCGGGCTGTAGTTGGTATTTTCCACCGTGTCCCAGCTGACTGGCTGATATCGGCGCCGCGTGCCCGTTTTCCAGGCGAGGGCAGTCCCAGTCGGGAGGGCTCGCCACAGAACTCGTTCGCGCCGACCAAGTTTGAACAGCTGATGAGCTCTCTGAAGGTGGCGAAGCCGCTGAAGGAGGGGGAGGCGGCCGACCCCACTCAGGTGGCCAAGCAGGTGAGAGACGAGGCACCTGGTGAGGTGAGAGACGAGGCGTGACCTGTGGTGCGCGGTGTCCTGTCACCGGTCAGACACATCAGCATCAGATCAGGGACACGTCAGATCACAGCAGACACATCTGCAGCACACCCGCGGTCAGCTGTGTCCCGGCCGGAACTGTGGATCCGGCCGGGACACAGCTGTGGATCCGGTGGATCCGGCCGGGACTGTGTTGGCTGGGCTCCTACCGATGTCCGAGAGCAGCAGCTAACTACCGATGTGTTCTTTCGAGTGCCATGAGTGAGGCTGACGGTGAAGGAGTTCATCATCATGTAGAATGGACTGCACAAAATGTCCCATCGCTCATCTCGATGGAATTGCTTTCCACGAAAATTTCCGTTTTGAACCAGGTATACACAACCATTGTAAGTTGTATCTGTCCCAATATCGTGAACCCGACGTGACCTTATACATGTCACTGTCAGATGGAGACCATCACGGACCAGGTGAAGTACCTGCGTCGGGCCGTGGAGCACGCTATGGAGGCCGGGAAGCAGACGGCCGCCGGACCGCGCGCCGCCGCCGCCGACGGAGATCCCGACACCGACCAGCCGCAGGTGGAGGAACTGATGGAACAGGTACGTGACGAGCCGGCCGGCACCTAGACTGCGCCGGACACTCAGAACGTGGTCTGGGTGACGGTGTTCTGTGTGCGATACCCGGGTGCTGGCTGAAGTGGAGCCATCAAGACGTGCGTACGTTGCTTCAGACGTAGTTGCCTGTCTAAAGCTGGATTGCATAAAATGCCCTTATCTGGAGGGAAAATGTCTAAAATTTGACTGCATGGGATGTCCTCATCTTCAGGGGAAATTCCCATTGAAATGGTGTTCAGTGTTGAAGCGGACATTGCTGGATGTTCAGCACTCCTGCTTTCTCTCTGACTTTCTGTGTCTGTTTGTCTGCGGCCCACCAGGTGATAAACTGCCTGAGCTAACCCGATGATCGTTTGTCGCTCTCTCTCTCACAGGTGATCAAGCTGAAGTCGCTGCTGTCCACCAAGCGGGAGCAGATCGCCACGCTGCGCACCGTGCTCAAGGCCAACAAGCAGACGGCCGAGGTGGCGCTGGCCAACCTCAAGTCCAAGTACGTCAACGAGAAGAAGATCGTCAGTGAAACGATGATGAAGCTGAGGAACGAGCTGAGGCTGCTGAAGGAGGACGCCGCCACATTCTCCAGTGAGTGGGACCGCGGTCAGCGGGAGGATGATAGGCGCTGACTGGTGGTCTCTGTCGTTTGATAAAGAATTCGGCCAAAGCCTCAGGTGTGGGCTGGCCCTTTAGTGGTTGGATGGGTCAAGTCGGTGAGTTCGCTGGTCTACAAGTTGAGAGATACGTGAGCCTGTTGACGACCGGTTCACTGGTCTCTCCAGCGGTTGAGTGGGTCATGTCGGTGGGGCCGGTCTCCGGCGAGTGAGTGGTGTAGGCCAGCTGAGCACCCACTTGGCTGATGGGTGACGCAACCTCTAATGCCAGACTCTGGCCAATGACAGCCATCCTTTCGGCGGGACTAACCTGTGTCTCTGACCTGACCTGTGACCTGACCTGTGTATCTGTCCAGGTCTGAGGACCATGTTCGCGGTCTGACGTGTGACCATTGTTGGATTTCTGGCCGTTTTCTGGTCCGGTGTTTTTCTCTCTTCAAAGTGTTACTCCCGTTTCGGCCTCAGCCTTTCGGGTTCAACGAACGCTGCCAAAGTAAACACCAGATGAGATGCAAACTTTGTTCACAAATGAGTTATATTCTGAACCCCAGAATAGCAATATTCTTGCCTACAGAATATAAGAGGGTATATTTAGCGTGGTGCGTACTTGTTACTTGGAATTATGTATTATATTTCATAATCTAGGTATATTTTAGAGTCCAGAATATAAGCAGTGTGTCAACAAAGGTTGCAGACCTCCACGGGGGGAATGCGGCTGCAGCAATGACTTCCGGGGATTAGCTGACCCGAAGGGCCTGAGGCACAAACGGGAGTAACTCATTGAAGAGAGCAAAAGTACTGGGACCAAAAGCGCCAGAACTCCAACGTCTGCGTGTGACCTTGTCGTGTGTCCTGTCTCAGGTCTGAGGCCTATGTGTCTGCGGCCTGACGTGTGACCTGAACATGTGTGTCTTCCAGGTCTGGAGGGCCATGTTCGCGGCCTGACGTGTGACGCTGCGACGCTGTGGTGCTGTCCAGGTCTGAAGGGCCATGTTCGCGGCCTGAGTGGACCCTTGACCGTGTATCTGTCCAAGAGTCTGAGGGCCATGTTCGCGGCCTGACGTGTGGCTGATTGTGTGTCTGTTCCAGGGTCTTGAGGCATGTTCGCGGCCTGACGTGTGACCTGATCTTGTATCTGTCCAATATTAGCCTGACTGTGGAACCTGAACCTGTTGTCTGCCCAGGTCCTGAGGCCAGTGTTCGCGGCCTGAACGTGTGATACCTGACCTGTGTATCTGTCCAGGTCTGAAGGGCCATCATTGTTGGCGGCCTGACTGTGTGACTGATCAGATATATTCGCGCCTGACGTGTGGACCTGAAGGTTTGTGTCCAGTGTCTGAGGGCCATTGGTTCGCGCCTGACGTGTGGAACCTGATCTGTGTGTCTGTCCAGGTCTGAGGGCCATGTTCGCGCCTGACGTGTTGACCTGATGCTGTGTGTCTGCCAGGTCTGAGGGCCGATGTTCGCGGCTGACGTGGTGACCTGATCGTGTATCTGTCCAGGTCTGAGGGCCACATATAGAGCCTGAACTGTGACCTGACTGTGTGTCTGCCCAGGTCTGAGGGCCATGTCGCGGCCTGATACCTGTGTATCCTGTCCAGGTCTGAGGGCCATGTTTGGCGGCCTGACGTTGACCCTGACTGTGTTCTGGTCCAGGTCTGAGGCATGTTCGGCGCTGACGTGTGACCTGACCTGTGTTATACTGTCCAGGGAGGCCATGTTCGCGCCTGACGTGTGACCTGACATGTCTGTCCAGGTCTGAGGGCATTGATTCGTAGAGTTGACCTGACCTGTGTGTCTTCCAGGTCTGGGCTTTTCCGCGGCCGCTGTGAGGAGTACGTCACCCCAGGGATGAGACCAGGTCAGGGGGCCAGCAAAGTGATGAGGAGCAGAAGACCTCATCAGTCTGCGTGAGGATGGCCATCCAGCAGAAGCTGACGCTGACGCAGAGAGACATGGAGCTGGACAGGGAGCGGCGGCCCGCCCGCTCCGGTGGTGGTCAGGTGAGATGACCGACACTGCTGACGACACGGCCAGGGGAACGATGGCCACACTGGGAACAACTGGGGTGTGAGGTCGAGTAAGAAGCGAGTGAGTGGAAATTTAGTGATAGTCTTTAGTTTGATTGAGCTTCTGGGACCAGAACCCATCGCTTTTGCTGCTGCAAGTAGAGGAGCTGATGTTCTGTGCTATGATGTTGCCGGTACGTCCCTCTCTTTGTATCTGTCAAAAGAGAGTGGTCAGTTATGCGTGTATGAATATTTGTGTAGATTATCTTTTCGAATACCTTGGATAGCGTAGAGGATGCTGATTGGCCGATAGCAGGTGAAGTCTGATGGAAGGCTCTTATTTTTAAAGATGGGTTTAACGTTTGCTTCCTTGAATTTGTTCGGGTATGTTTCGGTTACGAGGGATTTGTTAAATCACTGTGAAAGGGGTTTGGCGATTATGAGTGCAGTGAGTTTCAAAAGTTTGAAAGGTAGGTTGTCAGGGCCGGTCGATTTATTTGGGTTCAGATAATTAAGAAAAGTTAGAACTTCTTGCTTGCTGGTGGCAATGTGGTCGAGAGTGGGTTCTGGCGGTCTATTCGTTGAGGATGGCTGAGGTTTCTGAACTGCGGGTATGTGTAGCGTGGATTGTTCTGCGAAATAGTCGTTGAGTAGGGTCGCTTTGTCGTGGTCGTCGGTTATTGTGTCTCCGTCTGGTCCTTGGAGTGGTGGAATCGCGTCATATCGAGTGCGTCCGGTGATGGTGCGTAATGTCGGGTGGTATTTGTATGGGTGCGTCTGTGGAAAATAAGTTGTAGTACCTGGGAGGGAATGTGTACGTTTTTCAGTCTATTCATCGATGTCACTGTATTGCGCTGATGGCGCCATCTGTTCCAGTTGTAGTCGGTTGGGGTCTGTCTAGCGAGTCTGAAAAGTCTGTCACGTTTACGGACATACATACGTAGCTCTGCTGTCACCCACGTCTTCTGGTCCGATCTGAGCTGCCTGCATCTCGTTGGGATGGAAGCGGCAGCGGCGTTGTGTATAGCGGCGATAAACTGGTCTGTCGCTGTGTCAATGTCGTTGTCGATGATGCGTGCCCAGTCGGTTTCGAGGAGTTGGATCAGAAGTTGAGCGTCGATATTACAGTCGTCCCAGATGGTCTTGTGCACCTCGTACGTGTTACGCTGTGTCAATGTCGTTGTCGATGATGCGTGTCCCTGACGGCTGACACCGTCAGCCTGCTGTCTGACCTGTCCCTGCTGTCTGACCTGTCCCTCTGTCCGATTTTCCACCTGACGTCCAGATCGTCCCACAGCTGTCCTGATCTGTCCCAGCTGTCTCTCGTCCCTGCTGCTGAAGCTGTCCCTGCTGTTCTGGATCTGTCTCCCTGCTGCTGATCGACACTGCCTGTCTGAAATCTGTCCCGATCTATAATATGCGGCTGTAGTATGGCGTCTGATCTTGTCTCTCGTGTGCCTTGTCTGTGATCTGTATCTGCGTCGATCTGTCCTGTCTGTGTGGATCTGCCACAGTGCCGTGTCTGATCGTCGCCCTCCTTGTGAGGCTGTCTACAGTATGGGAGCAGTCAGCTCGGCCTGCTGTCAGATCACTGCCGAGCGTCATGATGTCTGCTGTCGATTGTCCACCTTGGATGTATCTGCACCTTCCCCTGACGGCTGACACCGTCAGCCTGCTGTCTGACCCTCGCGCCTGACTCGCCTCTCCACCGTCTGTCTCACAGGACAGCAGCTGGCGCCGGTTCGGCGGCGGAGAGCGGGGCCGGTCGCGGGGCGGCGGCCAGTCCCGCGGTGGCCGCTTCCCGCCGGCGGGAGGGTACGGCCGCCGTGACCCGTGACCCGCGTGTGCCCAGATGTAGTCCGTCCGTGACAGCTGCGATCGGCTCTGTGTGCGCCGGCTCGACCCGACCTCCGCGCGGTCCTCTGTTTCTCTTTCGCGGCGGGACGGACGGCCGGGCCGACCGGCTCAGTACTTAACGTGCTAAGTTCAGCGCCTACGGGTTCGTGCGGCGCGTTCTAGGGATCAAGTGGATACCAAAGGCGGCTGAATGTTGCAAGTTCGGCCATCGATGCAATACCAGCAGTGTTGCGTCTCGTGTCGTGGGGCGCGGTGTCCACGTGTGGTGTGACTGCGGACTGTTCGCCACGCTGTCCTGTCTCCTGTAGTGTCGCCGCCCGTTCTCTGGGCGGCCCTGATGATCCGTTCCGATGCAGTTGGTGTGTTTGTTACGGATCTGCGCTCCCTCACTGTTGGTGTCGCGGTGGTCCTGCGTCCCTGGGGCGGTGTGTACAAAGTGGGCTCCTGAGCGGTCTGCGTGCCAAACCGTCCAGGCACAGAGCACACTGCGACGGGACCCGGCACCCAGGGCTGGCTGAGAGGTGCTGCCGGTGGCCGACCCAGTGTCCCCCGGGCTCGGCGTGTCTCGGTGTGCGTCGTGTCCGAAAGCATGAAGGATAACTGGTGTGTGAGCAGCGCAGCCCGCGTATTTATTGCATGCTGGTGGGAGCTTGGTTCGCGGTGGCTGTAGGTAGCGATGTGTGGGCGGAGCGCGGCTCATTGAAAGCGGCTCCGACAATTACTGGCAGCTGACCATCAGTTTTATATTATCTTTTAGGTGCGCTCTGTGCTCTGTGTTTATATAATATGAGAGTTGAGACAATCATGTCTGACATAAGTTGACAATATATTGTAACTGATATACGTGTAGCATAACTGCGCTTAAATAAAGTATGTGCAAATACTTGCGCGTGTAAACTGAGAGTTCTGCAATCAGTGATGGAACCGGTGACTGTAATAGTGTAAACAATAAGCCAGGCGCCTTTGTTCTGTTCACGACAAAGGTGTAGTGTCTGACAAGCTACAACCGAAATACTTCGGACATATATCCAGTTGAAAATACCTATTTGTAAATGAAGCGTATGCATTCTCAAATGACGATTTGAATACTAGTTAAGTAAAGACGTGATTCAAGCCAACCCTTCTCCGGTTGGCTATCCCAATGTAACGAGCTGAACTGGATCATGTGAATTGTGGCCAGTACCGTCCATTTGGCATGATTTAACAATTACAAGACTACCAGCATGGGCGCAAAATAACCAAGCAGTTGTTGCGCCCTAAAACCCCAATCAACAAACAAACAAGACTACCAGCGTTCTACCGGAGGTACAGCAAGAGTGGCTCGGTGGACATCAGCCAAGAATGCATTAAGCCTCGCCAGTGCAGCATCCGACCACTACCTGACCGTGCGGTGTGTGTGTGTGTGGGGGGGGGGTTCGACCCTGGTGGTATTTCACCCCTAATTGAGGTAGAGCTTCCATTTAGAAACGAGCGTGTTGCTTGTGACAATAGGAAGACATTGACACCCGATTTAAGAGTCATTTGTCATGACCTCTGAGGTCAGGGGCGGATCCAGCCCCTCGGTTGGGGGGGGCAACTTTTTCCGTCAAAAAGGTATCCCATTTTTTTTTCTCCACGGATTTGGGCTCTTCACCTTATTTGGCATTAGAGATTAAAAAATTTGATTTTTTCCGAGAAAAAAAAATATAAAAAAAAAAAAAAAAATCGGGGAAAAAACTTTCGTTTTTTGGGGTAAAAAATCGTGGAAAAATAACTTTAAAACACTCAGAACACCATTTCCATAGCATGATACACACCGTAGTAATTAAATTTGTATTAACGTTTTTATCTCATTACCAACCTCGCAAGTGGCGTCACCGATAATTACTGGGTGGTCGGCTAAATGACGAGAAAACTTATATCCGTTTTGTCTGCGTGCATTTGCCTTTGCAACCATTTTAATGTATATTTCCATGTTATAATTACGCATTTGGTTGATGTTTAGGTAATTTTAGGTGTTTTAGGGGCCGATGTCCTGCGTCAATATCGTTATCGCGTCGCCCTTTTCGGAAAACTCGCAGGTTCATGCTTAAACTTGTAGCCAGCTTGAAAATTTAACCCTCGCCTCAGGGGGGCTGACAGGCCTCCCTGTGTTTTTCTGAAAATCACTTTTTACTCATTGCGGCCCGCATCTTGCTGAAATTCACTAGCTGAGTTGACAAACAATTATTCGTATGCTGGCAAAATTTCACTGAAATTGGTTCAGTCATTTGGAAAAAATGACGGCTTCATGACAATTTATAGTTGGTGGAAAGACGTACCTATATTGTAAAAATCGTAGAAACAATTAGAGTTTTGCAGCAAATTTCTAAACAGTTTAGTGACAGAATCGAAAATGCAATATTAATTAAGGAAAGGCTAACTCGATTCCGAAAAATTTTGGGTTTCTTACCCCACAAGCTGAAAGAAAGCGGAATCACTAAAAATTTAAAATTGTTAAAGATTTGAAAAAAACCGAAGACAAGTGAGAGAACTAAAAATATGGGAAATGCCCCAATCAAAAATTTGCAATGACTTGCAATAACTATTTTTGATTATTACACTTGTGGCTCCCTAAGTGTAAGAAACTCATGGACGTCATTTTAATCACTTTTTTGACTTATTTGACCAATAACCAAAAAAAAAAAATGTATTTGTGAGACAAAAACTGATCTAGGGCCAGCTTTTTTATTTTACATTTAGCAACTTTCTCATTATGAGGTTTTTCTGAGGAGAAAAACCGCTATTCTGGGACGTGACGGGTCGAGGTCATTCCACTGGACCTGGGAAGTTCACCCAATGGACCTGAAACCCTAAAAAATTGCATACCGTTAGCATTCCTCACATTGACAGCCAACATGCTGGTTTCTTACCGCGTTGCCTCTATGGTGCTTTGGGTTTTGAAGTTAACAGGAATCTTGTCAGCCCCCCCCCCCGTACGCGAGGTTGGAAAAACCGGTAGAGGCGAGGGCGGTTAATATTGTAATGAAGGGGCCCTGGGGCCAGGAATTACCGTCAAGGAGAGCCTCTGCCATTACACTAATTAAATAAATTTTTCTCCATTTTCCTAATTTGTGTAAGCAAATTTACAAACTTGTGTATGCCGGCGAAGCGGCCGCGGAATTTGTTCCATTTTGTATTGTGATTAGCTGATTGACTGCTTTAAGCCTATTTTAACGATAAATGATCTTTCCTCGAGTACCAGACTCACCATGTAATACGCAAAGAGTACCCAAAACAGGTCCGTATTAAATAATATGTGGTATCACTGATATTCCTTTGAGGGGCAAAAGATATGACAACAACACATATATACGCTGGCCGGATTGGCCCCCCCTGGATTCCGCCCCTGGCTGCCAGACACTTAATTGAAACCAATTTTCCTTAATTGAAGCCAAGCTTAAACTGCTGTGATGCCGACGGAGCGGCTGCAGAATCGCTAGTATTGAATAAGCTGGATTTGACTGCCTCAAAGCTATTTTAACGATAAATTGTTACTTTCCTCGGAGAACGCGAGGATTCACCATGGTTATACCAAATAGCTACCCAATCCAGTCCGTATCGGAAAATGTCAGGTATTCACTGATATCCTTTGGATGGGGGGGGCAAAAGATATTGTTGCACCCACCCCTTTTCGCTTTGGGCATGGCCGGATTGACCCCCCTTGGATCCGCCCCTGTCTGAGGTCATGTCAATGACCCGGATGTCATATCATGAATGTGCACAAATTGAACACTAGTCGAACTAAAATCGTGAATGGACATCTAATTATGCTTAAAAGGGGATTAAACGTGTTTTTTTATCCAGAATAATTGAGTTTTCGGTATTTGTATAAGCCATTGCGAAACTTGGTGTCATGCCGCGAAGCAGCGCGAAATTTATCCGTTTTTGAATGGATAGCTGGATTTTGACTGCTGCAAAGGCAATTTTACAATACATTTTCAGAGGCCGACCGTTTGTCAGACGTATTTTGGTTACGGGGCAGCGGGACAAATAATAGTTTCAGCCCAGCCAACAATGGAGTATATGCACGTTGTGAGAAAAATACACCAAATGAAAGAGGAAATATTTCTAGTTCTTAAAATAATAATATTTTTAATAACTACTCCCTTCTTTTCTTAGCAATAAGGCAAACTTAATTTGGCGAAGCAAGAAGAGTGTTTACCGTACTTGAGTTGGTGACGTCACAGGCTAGATAATTACTCGCTATGCTTAAGAGATTGTATAATAGGTGTCCGATTGTGGAATTGCTGATTGTTTTCAGACACAAAATAAACTATTTTTGGTGAGTAAAAGTAGATTCATAATTTTCAGTTGGTATCATTTTTTTGTCTGCATTTAATGTTAGGATTTATAAGGCAAAACCGAAAAACTTGGTCTAGGCTACTAAATTAAAAAAAAAGCGTGTTATCTCCACAAATTCCTAGCGACAAATAAAACAAAGAAATGACAGCAAGAAATAACGTTTTATATACAAATTAAATAGTTCAATAATATATGAAACAATGCAAGTTAAAGCGCAGGACACTCGTATGTAAGAATAAAACAAACTATTAACACAGGTATCAGTTGGATATAATTTAGTAGCCAGAATGATGGGTCAGTTATCTAGTAGTTTGAATGATTCATAAGAAGCTAAATAAAATTGTATATAATATGTAACCATGTCTAATCCAGTGAATTTTTTACGCCAAAATGACAGGCAGGTACTTCACAATCGTTGATCCTGATGAAGCCCCATCTCTCAACATACTGAGCGTACGGGAAGTGATAGCTGTGACGTCACACCGCCTGAAAGCGGGTGTCTCGCGTAGTACGGTTTACGTCGCAAGTGTGCAGTTTTGCCAGGCCGCACTTTAAATTAATGTTTTAAGGCAATGTTCTAGGGTCTCAATAAAACAATTAAAGTTACCAGCATGATCAGAAAATGAATCTCTTTCTCTGACACATAAACATTTTCAAATTTTTGGTGACCTGCATATTACTCCATTCGCCGTCGAATAATTTCTGGTCGACATTTTCCTTGCCCGATCGTGCTATACTTAAAGCATACGCCCGCATGTAGGAAATTATCAATTATCTATTGATTGGAGTTCATCTAATCTAAGGAGTATAGCACGTTGTGAGATAATATATACACCAAACGAAAGGGAAAATATTGCTACGTTCTTAAAAAGAATTAATTTAATATCTTGATGTCCTCCTCTCTATCTAATAAGGCCTAATTGGCGAAGCAAGAAGAGCGTTACCGTACTTGAAATGGTGAGTCACAGGCTGATGAGAGCTGACTTCGCTAATGCTTAAGAAGATTATAATTATTTTTGAGCCTCGATTGTGGAATGTCTGATTGTTTCAGACACAAAAATAAAACATTGTATAAATATAGATGCATATTTCATTCGGTATCATTTTTGTCAGGCATTAATGTTAGGAGTATAAAGAAACCGAAAAATTTGGTAGGCTACTATAATAAAATAAGCGTGTTGTTTATATCCACAAATTACTAGCCGAACAAAAATTAAAACAAGAATGGACAGCAAGAAATAACTTTTATACATCAATTAAATAGTCAAAAATGAAAAACAATTGCAAGTTAAAACGCAAGACACTCGTATTGTAAGAATAAAACAAACTATTAACACAGGTATCAGTTGGATATAATTTAGTAGCCAGAAGTTGATGTCAGTTATCTGGTAGTTTGAATGGATTATCATTTAAGAAGTGAAATAAAATGGAAAATGTAATATATGTTGAGCTAATCCAGTGAATCTTACTGTCATAGACTAGTCTAGATCCATCTATATCGTTGATCCTGATGAAGCTCCCATCTCTTCAACATAAGCGAGCCGTGGAAGTGGATAGCCTGTGACGCACAACCACCTGAAGCGGGCTGTCTCGCGTAGTACGTTTTACGAAGGTGCAGTTTTGCCAGCCCAACTTTAAAATTAACTGTTATTAAGCATGTTTTAGGTCTCAGATAAAAACAATTTAAAGTTACAGCATGATCAGAAAAGATTACTCTTCCTCTGACACATAACATTCAATTTTGGTGACCTGCATATACTCCATTGTATTATTGGTGCAATGACGTAATTTATTTCTTGATTTCGACAACTCTGTGCTAAGAAACATCCCCATTTGCACGTCTAGGCTGCGTCCTATTTGTATATTTAGACAAAAATAGATCTTGCTAGACGTAAACTACGCACTTTGGTGCGTTTTTTTACGGTGATTTAATTTAAATTGAAAGTGTTTTAGTGACTCATTGGGACTGGATTTCGAGACGCATTGTGATAAGATTAATTTATAAAACATGATGACACCGGTGCTATACCTCTAGGTGTTTTTCCCACTCATATTGTCTGAGGAATTTCAAGGCTTTGTCAAAACTTCTCAACCGTGACTCCTAAGTTGGGCTAAGAACCGTATTGCGTTTTTATTGAGTCTCAGATCAAGGTAACTATATCGTCACTTTATTCAGTAAGCCACATTTATTGTATACCTATACCATTGCATGGAGAATAGATGTACAGTATGAGTAGGCGCCACTCTAACGCTTTTGGCGACAGACGCTCTTAACATGGCATATACATAAACCAGTCGGAAAACAAAATAGCAATAAGCTCGATGCTAGATGCTATTTGATCAGCTAGAGGCTATTCAAAATAGCACATATTGATATTTAAATCAACATAAAAGTGAGTCAACATCACATTTAAATGTATGAATGAGTCTGATAGGGTCCCGGCCTGGAGCGTGCGGCCGAGCGGCTTTTCCTGGCTTAAATAAATTTCCCTGGATGTAAGCGTAGTTGCCCTTAGCAATGGTAAAACCCAGCGAGTGGCGCCTCCTGTATATCTCTACTCTGTGACCATTGTACACCATAAAAATGTTTGTATTGTCAAACATGTTTTTTAGAATAATTGTGCGTGGCATATCGATATAATTATTGTATGAAGAATGATATTGATATTCTTTAATTACCTTATGGAGTAAGAAATCACAAATTATGCCAGGATGCGAAGATACTGGCACTGCCCTGTCACATGCTGGCTGCAAGCAGACAGTGATATTTTTGGAAGCAGCTCAATTGTAGCAAGAATCTATTGTCATGTGTACTCTTAATGCCAATTATGGCAATGGACTCTAGGACTCTTGCTGACAATAATTATCAGCTAAGACAGGATCATGGTAGACATGGTATCAGGTCAAATGCTTGAATGTCCCCTATTTTTTGTGTTTTTCAAAACTTAACCTTTTCATCACTAAGTTAACTATTTGGACATTCTGCATATTTCCAGACACTTTTATGTACCCTCACTTTACAATTTCTTCCTGGAGTAGATCTGTTATCACGGTCATAGAATACTGTGCTGCCATGTACGTCATGTCATGTGACTAGAGCTGCACTTTTGATGTCATAACCGAACTTGACCTAACCTTTATGGAGGTTGGGTCGATACGCGACCTCCGGCTTCACAAGGCATTGAGTGTGGTGCCTCCTTTGCGGCCTTTGGCCGCCTTGGAAAATGACACATTTTTCTTCATTGATAATCGTTAGAGGATTTCTTGCCCTGGTTCAGCTACCCAGAGACACTAAATTTTCCGGCTCTAAGGACAATCAGCTGTTGAGTAAACAAAGTTTGGCGACAGGTGGCGCAAGAAAGTGATGAGATATTAATTATTGAAGTTGAAATTAGTTATAGTGCAAAGTATTTTGGGGAACACATCTGTACTTACTCAATGTGATATTCTGTATCGAATGGTAGGTATATTATAAGAATTAGCTAATAACTAAGGCGGCATGTCTGAGTGAATAACCTTATTATTAACTTCATTGTCATTAATTGTGAAAGTAAAAGTAGCTATGCATTCAATAAATGTAGGCAACACTGACACTAGAATGCCAATAGCATGAAAGTTTAAGTCTGGTGTTAGGACACAAAAAGTGTTACTGCTTTTAACCCTGCATCACTAACAGCTTGCAAAGTTTGGTAGTTGGCTGTGCCTGGAAATTGGATCTTCATTTCTTGACATTGTGATTGTGTGTTACTGAATGGATGTGTGCACATACTGTGAACATATTATTTGATTGGGCAATCAGGTACCTACCTACCAACCTTATTTGGTATCTGTCAATGGTCAATGTACCATGTTTTATGTTTCTATCTTCGTCTCTGGCTGGGATGTAGGTGATTCAAGAAGTCCAAGGATTATGCATGGAAGTGTACACAAATGGCAATTTGTGATCACACAAGAAATCTCCCAATAAAGAATAGAGCATTATGTCTGATTGTGACTAACAAAATCCAGACATATTTGTATTCCTAATAGTTTAGTGTACAAATCCCTGTTTGACGATCAAATTGCACCAGAAATTTGTTTTCAAGAGTCAGTTTGACAGAGTAAAGTGGCACTGTATCATACTGGGTTATAAGCATGTTAGGGTAGGTTCCCACAATTAAGGTAAAGTAGGTTGGTACTACAGAAACATCAGACATGCCAGCAATAACTTCTGATCTTCTTCATCGCCTTTCCGGATTTTGTATTTCCCATTTTCAATGATTTTTGAGTTTTTTGAAGTTGTACTATTCATTGTTCTGAAAATGTAATTGTCATTTGGTTTCTTCTGAATACTTCTGACCATTATACGTTATAAGAAGATATATTTTTTCAACAATGATTTATATAATCTTACTAATAAGGATTTTTTTTTTTCCTATGTGGTTTTGTCTTCCATAATAAGGGATTTGTTCTTAACCCTATTACTCCGTCGGGGGGCCGCACATCGCCCCCCCCCCCTTGAGGTTTTTTTCGCGTACGGGTCACATTCATAACTCAACCTCAGAATCTCTCAAACTTGCCTGGCTTTTCCTAAACATTTTATTGCGCATCGAATGTGTCTTTTTTCCAAAATTGAATTTTATTAGGAGGGGGCCTCCAGGACAGTTTTAGGGGGGCGTGTTTCGGGCCGTTTTGACAACAAAATCTTTGCATGGTTAAGCACTCATGGAGAGTTGTGTTTCACTGTGTGTTTGAGAGAAAAGTTAGAAAAACAGACATCGGCTAGAGAACTTGATCTGTTTTTTCAGATGGCTTATTTTCGAATTTTCACAATTTTTGAATTTTGAAACCCCATTTTTTGAAAAACTTATTTTTTTTTTTTTACAATGATGCAAGCTTTTTTTATTTTCAGGAGGTCGTTCTCAAAAAACCTGGATTCGTATGTGAGAGAAAACATGCCAAATAATATGTCTTGAAAGTTTCAGGGTGATATCTAAATATGTGATCGACCGCTGATGTCAGGTCAATGCTAAAACCTTCTAATATAAGTATATGGTGAAAAAATAAAAAACGAGGGTTAATACATTGCATCAATCCAATTATTTCAGTTATCATGTCATCCTTAGACCCTTCTTGATGGCAATTGATGAATTTTTTTAGTCAGTGACCTTTTTGAAAGGTATTCAAGGTCACAACGACCTTTTTTATAATAACTCGTGACTAAGAAACATCATAGAGACTCCACAAGTGGTCTCAAAATGTTGTCTCGGCAATACGCGTCTTTTGATATGCATTTTCATCCGACTTACGTCACTTGACCTTGACCTTGACCCGGGGTAAATTTTTCGATTTGACCAAAGTTGATATGATTCTAACGCGCAATGATAAAAGAGAAAACACGATGTACCAAAATAAGTGCTGTATATACTTTCCGCATAAAAAGTTATTAACGAACAAACATTGCTGACCAAAAACAGGTTTTTACCATTTATTGACCTCTACAGTCCACACCATTGACTTGAGGTCATTTCTGATGCCTTCCGATGAAAGACAATTAAAACCGCTTTACAGCGATTTGTTCGGATTCCTCCTAGCTGCCATAGTTTCGGAGATAATGTCAAGGTTTCCTGAAAATATCATGTTTTGACAAAAATAATTGTTGATGACGTCATTTGACCTTGAAGATAATGACGCGCAAGGTCACCAAATTTGACAATAATAGAGGTTCAATTGTCAAGACCTTATTACACACACCAAGTTTCATGTTTTCTAGTCTTATGGCAGCGGAGATCTGAAGGGGGGCCGAATAAGCCCCCCCCCCGACAGATTCGTATACTTTTCATCCCTCCAGGAATAGGGTTAAATGTATTTGTATTTCTTCGAAATGACAATCTTATTTTTCCAACAATACAATTTTACCGCCTACTTATGCATTTTTACCCTTTGGGACCAGATCACGGAATGGCTAATATAACACTGCTCTTAATGGTTACCTATATTGGTGCTTAACCCTCGCTCGGGTAGAGCAAGATCACTGTGTGTCTGGGTAAGGGGTTGGTACGACCCCCTTGTCGTTTCGCCCCTAATTGAGCTAGAGCTTCGATCAAAAACGAGTGTGTTGCTTGTGACAAGAGGAGGCTATTGACACCAGATTGTAAGGTTGTGGGTCAATAGGTGATCTCTGAGGCCATGTCAATGACCTAGATGTCATCAAATCGTAAATATGTGAAAATTGAATACTGATAAAGCCAAAATGATGCAGGAACATTTTAGTATGCTCAATGCATGACAAATGTTAAATTAGCATCACAAAATGACCTAAAAACTGCAAAATTAAAAAGGTCATGTAAGGTCATCTGAGGTCAGTGACCTTGGTTGACCTGTGGAAGCGCATGACGCTCGTGGAACATATGATTATGTAAAATGGATCTAAGATTTGAAATCAGTGTCACAAACTGACCAAGAAACGGCCAGAAGCAAAAACAAAACATCTGAGGTCATCAGACGTCAGTGACCTCGGTTGACCTCAGAAAAGGTCATTCGAGGTCACAATCTCAGCGGAAGCCACAACCGTCACCTGGAAATACCTTTGCATATGCCCCTGAACAACGAGACGAACACTGCCATTATGATTTACAATATTATATTTTGCTTTGACATCCTGAACATGATAGAACTATATTTTATCACAAAATTGTTTGATAAGTACTTACCTACTTAAACCCGCGCCCTGGTGGGCCTCCGAGACAACTTTGCCATGGTGGGGTTAGTCAAAATGACCTCCCCCACTAACTCGAAAACTAAAATGGATAGAAAGACGCGGAAAAAAACGTTCGAAAGCTCTCGACATGGACATTCGAAGTTTCAAGATCATTTTTAGCTCAGGTCAATATTGAGGTCCCCAGAGGTCATCAAAAGTTTTTTTTTTTGTATTTTACTTCGCTTCGAACAACCCCCATATATATCGTGAACTATGATAGCTAGAAACAAACGAACAAAATCGAAAGCTCATAGAAAATGCAATCGCACTGGATGTCACTGTCCTCAAAATTGAGCTCAGATCAATAGTTTAGGCTCCAGAGGTCATCAAAGGTCAAAAATGCATTTTTTGTATTATTGTTTTTCCTGAATATATTTGTATCTAAAAACGATAGAGCAGTAATTATTTTAACACCATCGAGTTTGTCTCGTCAAGGCGCTTTGAAACATATACATGGTGACCTGAAAAGGTCAACTATAAAATTTGACCTCAGTTCAAGGTCATTCTGCATGTGGGGCGATGCGGCCAGACAAGACGAACACAGTGGTGTTGTCCGCTCGTCTCTATCTTTACTCTATCAAGAGTTACTAGCAAGTCATTGCTGATGACCTCAGATAACCTTGTAGAGATCACTGAGCAACAATTTCGCCTTGGTTATTCATAATGAGCTAAAATAACATGATTCTGATAGAATCGGTCTGATCCAATGCATATTATCTGAAAAGGAAGCATTTTTCCCCGTTCACTTATCAGGGAGGTCAGGAAATTGACCTGACCTTAGGTCACCGATGCGAAAAATCCAAGATACACAAGTTGTAGGTACTTATGATCTTATGAAATCTTGCAAGTTTCAAATCTTTCGGACAAAAACTGTGACTTTGGCACGATCACAAACATTTTGGAAGGTTATGTCACTTGACGTGACCTGACCTAAGATGACCTGAGGTAAAATGTTTGATAAAGTATGGACAATTGATGTTTGAACAGCTATACAAAATTTTCCCGCTATTCTGGAAAAACCTCAGGGGAGGTCAAAATGACCCCCCCCCCCACCAGGGCGAGGGTTAAGTAGGTGTTATGTACCAGTAGCTAATTTGACTTTGTCCAGTTGTGAAGCCAGGCTAGGTTGTAAGCTCTACCCTGGTTAGCTGGAATGAAAAATTTGTGTTAATTTATCATTTATTAAATTCCTTTCTTTCGAGTTGATCTTTGCATACTGCAGGCCTTAGCATTTGGTGCAGAAAATATACATTTGTGTCTCAATTGGTTTTAACAGATATTATGTGTGATACATTGTTATATCTACCTTCAATATCTGTCGTGGGCCAGATTCATGCTGTTGTCGGTCTAGTTCGAAATGTTCCCTGCTATCGACAGCTGCTGTCATCGACCGCTCCCCTAACTCTCTGGTCGAAAATATCAGCTGATCTCCGTATCCGTCAGGTTTCGGATACGTTCCATTGCTTCTCTGGGTCATGAAATAGAGCAAAAGCACATATTGTTGCCTGGAAGCTCAATTTCATTAACTCAATTTGTTAAAAACGTTAAATAATGTTATTCTGATTCCAAATAACTTCATTAGAGCTTATTAAAAGTCAATATTTTATCTTTCTTTGTACATATGTTTATGCATGTACCAATGGAAACGCCGGTATGATCTCATTCATTTGTTGCTGCGTCTTACTGTGTGTTATGATTCGGCGTTCGACGGCGACCAACGGGGCAGGGCTTACGGGGCACAGCATAAATATGTGATGTGGTTGGCTGCACACCCGTCCTTGCAGTGTCCTTGGAGCTCTTCGATCACGGACATGTGTCAAGTCATTATCAGGGCTTTGAGAGACTGTGGGAGATGCTGAATGTTATCATGATTCATGGCTGTCATCGTAATTAGAATCTTTGTTTATCAATCTCTAAATATGAGTCCTGGATGATTGAATTGTTGTTGTACGTCAGAACAGAATGCGAACTTTTCTAACATATACATGAGATGCAATGTGTTAATAACCTACTTACATATACGTTGTAACATGTGTTTGACGCCTCTGAAGTGGCAGCTTCCGATCATCCTGTACAATAAACCCTTGCATATTGATACTCATGACAATCGAAAAATGCTTACGACATGAAATGAAATTGTCCATGCATGATAACAAGTTGAACTGGGAAGTTGCATCAAGTATATAGACACGGCACTTAACTCAAGTTTGCCTTTGATAGTGAGCATGATTGCTTGATTTTCTGCATCTCTAATGAAGAGGAAGCTGGTTTGTGTCAACTATCAAGTGGTAGCCAGCCGTAGCTGCTCAAAGTAAACCACATGGAGTTCTGATGGATGTTTCACATTCACAGATGATATTCCGTTCTCATTTATTTCCACCGTGTTGAAACCTCCAGCTGGTGGTTAAATAGTGAGACTCCGGTTACTTATGCTACACCGAATTCGCTCACTGGCCGGATATGACTCCGGTGTGCGGTTTTCAGATCGCGTCATGTTGGAGGATGTCTTCTTTGGTCTCCGCTCTCTGTCCTCTCACTGGTCCGAGGTGTGGAACTATTGGTGGTGGGCGGCTCTCCGCTCCGCCACGGCCAGCTGTAAGCCGATACGGGGCCTGGGGTGCTCGTGATGGCGCTCTGACTCCTCGGCGCTATATTCGGTGTCGGTCAGCTGTTTTGGCGTCACGTTGTTGTGCGTTTGCGTGTGCACTGTGGGCATTACGCCACTACATATTCGGCTTTACTTGTAACGATGTTTTTTAACACTTATAAATGAATTGTTGTGATTGACTGGTGTTCAGCTTATCTTCACTCTTCGTTGTTTTTTGCAAGGACGTTATTATGCGATGAGTTCCTGAAACATGGACATTATGCATGGCATGGATACAAATTTTCATTTTGTATGCATGTGACAAGCATGATGCAACCATAAAGCAACATCGGCGGTTTGTTTTCTCTGTGTAGAGTCGCTGGGTGCGTCCTACTCGCTGGCAGCTGCGGTTTGTTTTCTCTGTGTAGAGTCGCTGGGTGCGTCCTGCTCGCTGGCAGCTGACAGCAGGGGCCGTGAGCGGCTGCCAGAAGTCGCGTTTGGCAGTATGTAGCAGGCTGTTCAGCCGTTGGTATTTGATATCCACGCACGCACGCAGTTTGACCTCGCTGTGCCAAATCGTCCGGCGTTTTGCCAGCCCAGCATCCGTCGCAGTGGCTGGGCGTGAAGAGGTTGATTGGTCAGCGGTTTGTGGCATGTTTGTGATGCGCGTGTTCGACTGTTCGTGTTCCTAATGCCGTGCTTTGGGTATGGGTGTTTCTGACTGGTTATTTATACTCCTCAGTCGTCTTCGTAATATTAGTGTGGTAAACGTTACGAAGTCAGTAAGTATATTATGTGTAATGTTCAGTGTCCCAAAATTAAATGTTGACTTGGGTATCAGAGTGGAAAATTTGAGCCAAAAAAAGACCATGAAATTGGAAAATTATATAGAAAATGGTACGATGTTGATGACTGAAAAGAACATGAAAAGCAGTGGTTTTCATTGAAATAATAAGTATATTTAGTCAATATTTATTTATATCAGAATCAATATCACAAATCATAGTTTGGGAGTGGAAAATTCACTCCTGAAATGGAGAATGAGAATGGCAAATTATTCACAGTTGGGTGTCATCTCCCACCCAAATCGACTAATTTTGGGACACTGGTAATGTTCGATGCTAAATGGAGGAATCTAACCCAATGTGTTATATGCGTGCGTCGTGCTCGTGCGTTTGTGTGTGTGTGTAGGCTGTGTGGGGGCTGTATATGTGTGTTGTCAGTTTCTCCTGCGTTGTGTCTGACCGCCGTATGTCTGGCAGGTGGGATGTTGTCCTCGGGCACCGGTGCCGGTGCCGCCGGCGGCGGCTCCGGCCCGGGCCTCCGGGCAGGCAGGCGAGCACGGAGCAGCAGACGATCACAACAACGGAGCCGGGGGACGCGGCCGCCGACGAGCAGGACCCCACGTCCTCCTGCGCCTGCTGCATGAACGACATAGAGGACGAGGAGCTGCAGGCGTTGGGGAAATCCTACCACCCCGAGTGTTTCCGGTGAGTGTCGCGACTTCACTGTCGAGTGATTGGGCGGGAGGTAAAGTAACGGTGGTACACTAACATCCCAACTAGGGTATGTTGTAAGCGTGTTAATCGTATGGGTTATTATTGTTGTGTGCACTGTGTGCTTCTGCTTTCTGGAAGTGTTGTGGGTGCCTTTTGTCAATAATAGGATTATAAGTGATTTTTACTAATGCAAACACCTCATGATGTTGAATTAGTATATGTTTTAAATGTGACTGACATCCGCCATTTATTGTCTGCTTATGTGTAATGTGTATTGTGTAATCAATCGGAAAACTCACACTGTTGCTGATATTCCCAAATAATATGTGTAATGGTGTTGGCTTTACCAAATTCTGCTCGCTTTCTGGAATGGTTGACAGATAATCAAACTCATCATAACAACATATCAATGATAACTCATCAAAATAACAATGTTTTCCAGTTAAAGCCAAACAAATGACTACCAACCTGACGACTGTGCTGACACTGCTTATGCTGCTGCCCTGTCCGTAACATTGCCCCGCTCACCCACGGTGGGAGTAACTCACCCACTGACCGTTCGGCATGACTCGGTACTCGGGAACTGCGCTAACATGACCTCTATTCTGTTTTCCATGGTCTGCAGGAGGAACTTCAGGTACGTCCTGCTTTGTGCTCGATTTCAACGGCATACAAACATCAACGCATGCATGGTGACTGATCTTTTGAGCGGAAGAAACTCCATTTATTTTTTTTAAGTTTCTGATGTTTTTCCTGATTTGTTTTCTCGTTTACTGATACGGTTTGAGTTTTATCCTCCTGGTTCTGTGACCGCACTGGAAACATAAACTTACTTCAAAACATGTCCATTGCCTTTAACATTGTACTCCTTTTGTACATTCATTTCACATAATTGAAGATGTGCGGTAGTTTCACTCAACCCAGCTCCAACCTCTCACCATAATTTGTCCACCCTCCTTCTCCTCCTGCCGTTCCTGTCTCCTCCTCCGCCCGTGTGCCGTGTTGTGTGCGGCTATGTGTGTCTCTGTGTGTGTTTGTGTGCCTCTGTGCGGTGTGCAGTGTCGGAGTGGGCTCTCCCCTCTCCGGACCGTGCCTGAGGCACTCACGGCATCATCTTCACCACACGTTCTGCCGCCCCCCCCCCCCGCCGCCCCCGCCGCCGCCGCTGCTGCTATCGACACATCAGGTGCTCGGTCTGCGATGCCCCGCTCGCCACCTGGTACTTCGAGAAGGACGGCATCCTCTTCTGCAAGGCCGACTACGCCGACAAGTTTGGCGAGGCGTGCCAGACCTGCTCCAAGGTAGGACGCGCAGGGACTCTGTGTCAAGATCGATCGCTGGCGCGACTTTACGAGGTCTGCAGATTAATGTATGTTTGGCTCCAGGGGGAATACCCATATTGACCAGCTCGCTGGGCGTCATGCAAACAAAGCAGATGCGGCGCCCCGAACACAAACACGGGTGTCACACGTCATGTGATTGGTTTCGCGGGGGTTTACAATAAGCCTGTTGTTGGTATTGCTGCTGTTCCCATCAGGTCAGCGTTGTTCTGTTTGGTGTTGGAAATGCACGAGTATGTCCCGTTTTGCTGGCCATTTGATTGACGTCACAGTAAAGTATTTCACGGTGACTGGCAATGCAATTGCGATGCAATGCAGGAATCGTTAGTGTTTAATGTAGCCACATTATTTACAGATTCTCGTATCTGGTAAAACCGCTTTTGGCTTCCTTTCCCGACAGTGGCTGTAGAGGAATACTGGTGAGGAGAAACTGTCACAATTTGTTGTCATATGAATTTGTGAACTCTGGTCTCTGCAGAATTACCTATGCGTCATACCATCTCGGAGCGAACACTGCAATTGTTGAATGCAAGCAGGTAAAAATCGCCGAAGAGACGCTGGTGGGATTTACCTGACCTTTGGCCTGGCCTGCCGTAGGTGATCAATCGGTGCTGTGATGGAGGTGACCCTGCTCTGACCTGACCTGTGACCTGACCTTGTGACTACCTTGTGACCTGACCTTAGACCTACATGTGATCCCTGACATGTTGGACGCTGGTTGACCTGACCTCTACCTGGACCTACCTGCTGACCTACCTGCGACCTTGACCTGTGACCTGACCTCTGACCTGACCTGTGACCTGACCTGACGTCACCCGCCGCAGGTGATCACCGGTCCTGTGATGGAGGCAGCCGAGCACAAGTTCCACCCGGAGTGTTTCCGCTGCACCTCCTGCAGCGGCTTCATCGAGGATGGACAGGCGTACGCGCTCATTGAACGCTCCAAACTCTTCTGGTCAGTCGACGATCTATTACAACCTTGGGTGGGGCCCAAAGTGAATGAGTTTTAGCAATCGCAGATTTATGGTTTGGGTTGTTGCACTAGTATGCTTCTCGAAATGAATGGCCTCGAATCTCGAAATTTTCGAAAGCAAGTATTTTGTCTCGTCCCCAGTCTAAAATAGTCGGTCGATGCCCCAAACATGAGACGTTCCTTCACTGTAGTGTCACAGATTGTCGTTCAACAACGAAGAGGCAGGCTTGTATATTAACAGCATTGGTATAATAATAGCATTGGTGCTCTCTGCTTTATCGTATCGACTGTGTCGAATGTCATGTTCCAAGTGTGTTACAGTGGTGCCTGCTACACCGTGTCTGTGTGTTACACTGTACCCGTGTGTTACAGTGGTGCCTGCTACACCGTATCTGTGTGTTACACTGGTGACTGTTACATATGTGTTACAGTGGTGCCTGTTACACCGTGTCTGTGTTTGACACCGTGTCTGTGTGTTACAGTGGTGCCTGCTACACCGTGTCTGTGTGTTACACTGTACCCGTGTGTTACAGTGGTGCCTGCTACACCGTGTCTGTGTGTTACACTGTATCCGTGTGTTACAGTGGTGCCTGCTACACCCGGCGTATGGAGCTGGTGGCGCCGTCGGAGCCGTTCCGTATCCCTCACTCCATCCAGCTGGTGCAGCTGCCCGGCGGAGGGGAGGACGCCGCATCGCGCCAGATCCGGCTGGGATCGCCCGATCCTGGATCGCTGGCCGTCAGGATCGCAGAGTATGTACCGCTGGCTGGCTGTCCACCCCTGGGCTTACCCTGACTCTACTGGTGTATCGTGACCCAGCCCAGCTGACCTAAAATTTACCGGCAGGTTCGCTAGACATACCTAAGTTATTGCTTTTCCTTCCTATTTGTATTTCTACGCAGGTCCATCATACTATTCGTCTTTTTTGTCTTTATATTGTGTTTGCTAATTATTTAACTCAGAGATGGTATTCTGATTCACTCTTTTACGTTAATTCGTTCTCCGACGGGCGTCGGAGTTTCCTCGTCTGCCATAAGTTGCACGTCTGCATAAGTAAGTTGCATAAGTTGCACGTTTGTAACACGTCTGCCATAAGTTTCCTCGTCTGTTTACCGCCGATACTTAGTTTCTTCTAAATCTGGATCATGTGGCTAGTTATCATTGTCGCATTCGTGTCTAATCTAGACCATATGTGGCCCTTACCAGCCATATCCCTTACCCGAAATATAAGCTACGTCCGTCGTCTCTACTGAATTGTAATCTTGCTTCTTGTCCCCAAACATGCCTTCTTCAATCTGTTTGACTTGTTGCTAGAGTTTGATTCGATGTCTGAGCTGAACTGAAACTGGTTAAAATCGCACTGTACCGTTTCAAATTGCGTCTGTCTGACCGATTCATTGAAAGGCCATAACGCGGCCGGTCTGTGTTGGCTGGGTCCCCTTTGTCCCGTGTTAATGATTCCGTGTTTGGGTCTTTGTTGGGCTTGTTTGCCCGTGTTATTGATCCCGTGTTTGGGTCTATGTTGGCCCCTGTTTGCCCTGTGTTATTGATCCCGTGTTTGGGTCGAGCCTCTGTTTGTGCTGTGTTATTGATCCCGTGTCTGGCTCTGTTTTGGGCCCCTGTTTGCCCCGTGCTTGGGTCAGTTAGGCCCCTGTTTGTCCGTGGTATTGATACCGTGTTTGGGTCTATGTTGGCCCCCTGTTTGCCCCGTGTTATTGATCCCGTGTTTGGGTCTATGTTGGCCCCTGTTTGTCCTGTGTTATTGATCCTATGTCTGGTTCTGGGTTGGGGCCCTGTTTGCCCCGTCTTTGTGTATGTGTTGGGCCCCTGATTGCCCCGTGTTTGGGTCTGTGTTGGGGCCCCCGTTTGTGTTGTACAATGACGGAGCGTAAGCTCTGATGTTTGCCGGCCACTGACCACTGGCATGTGGTCTCCCTCAGGATGAACCTGAACTCTGAGATCGCCTCCCTTCACGCTGGTGACCGTGTGTTGGAGGTGAACGGCCTGGCCGTCTCCGGCAACAACATGGCCACCATTGAGAAGCTCATCAATGATGCTCAGGAGGATGTGCAGGTCAGGGAGCCAGAGGAGATCGAGACTTTATCGACTAGGGACCAGGATTTATTATTGTGCTGCGCTGAACACTGGTGAATGTAAGGTGGAAAATGTCACCGGTTGAAGGAAAACAAATCGTGTCAGAAAAACATTGCAGCACGCCTGGTGATGTTGAAAATTGCTGGTGAAGTAAAAGTGAAGTCATTGAAAGCCAGCAACTGGTTGAAGAAGACTTAAACCTTACTTAAGCAGATGCAATGCAGCTGCTCGGGCTTGTAACGAAAGTAATGGTGTTTATTGAAATTTGCATTTGTTCGTTGCACTTTGTATTTGTAAACAAAATATTCCCATCAAAAGACGGCAGAGAGAAGCGATTATGTACCGCTACGCTAACGGTTATATACTGCTATCTTAAGTACTGCCCGCACATTGATAGCAGCGGCTATGAAACTGACTGACACCTCTCCGTCGCAGCTAACCATCGAGCACGACCCGCGCCCGATCCCACCGTCCTCCCGCCGTCTGAGTCTGGACGGCGGCCGCCAGAGGCGCTGGCGTCGCTCGGACGAGGGCTACCTGTCGGGCCGCAGCCGGCAACTGCGTCGTCCCGGCCGACAGGAGAAGGAGGAGAGGTCCAGCAGCATGCCGCGCATACTGGAGAGGTGAGAGGGGAGGCCGGCTGTAATCAGAGGTAGACGCATACTGGAGAGGCGAGAGGGGAGGCCGGCTGTAATCAGAGGTAGACGCATACTGGAGAGGTGAGAGGGGAGGCCGGCTGTAATCAGAGACAGTGTCCTAGGATTGCTTTAGAGCCAGGGTGCAGAGTGGAAAACTCGGACTGAAAATCAGGAAAAAGATTGGAAAATTCTACCTCTAAAAGTGCCTTTTCAAGAATTTACACATGCTATTATTTTTACTTGCTATTCAACAAAACTTGGCCAATTTTCTGGCTTTTTACATATTACAATGAATGAGTGAAACATAATCTCAAAAGTGAAAAAGAGTGGAAAATAACCCCTCAAATTGGGCAAAAGGAGTGGAAAATTATTTGTTGAAGGGTGTCGCTTTACACCCAAAATTCCAAATCCTAGGACACTGATTAGAGATAGACGTGCTTTGCTGTCATTCCGCTGACTGTGTCTGGTGTCTCAGTTTTAAGGACGATACCGCTTTACTTGAATGAGGATCGGATGCGAGGCGTTCTTTCTCGCTATTGCATCGTTTAGCAGCGCCTCTAGCCGCTGGCTCCAGTGGTGCCCTCTATCGACTCGTTTTTAGTGTCGCTCAGTGACTGGTGCCAATCTTGCTGAAACATACGCTGCCTTGAATGCTTTGCACGCTCTGTACTTACCGACGGCGTGAATGGGTACCATGACTGACGTGTGTGTGTGTATGTGTGTGTGTTGTTTTGTCAGTGGTATGGACAGTGGTGAGCAGGACACTCTGGCTCGAACACAGTCATTCCGCGTACCTCCCAAACACCAGCGCATCTTCCGCGCCGCCGATCTCATCAAGGGCGACCTGCTCGGCACCGGCTTCTTCGGGAAGGTGTTCAAGGTAAGGACACGCTTCAGGGTGTTCAGCGGCTTCATGGTGTTCGCAGTGTGTGTTCAGTGATCAAGGCGAGTGGCCAGAGTGACCAGTGTGTGTTCTTGTCTGGGCGGTGGTCGGCGGTTTGGGTTGGATAAACGTTTGCAGAATTGGAAACAAAGTACTGCGCCGCACGTCCTAGCATTAGCTGGAGTGGTGCATCACAAAATCCGCGGCTCAGTCAGTGAGCTGGGTGCATTTAATCACGGTACAGCCACGCTTTGTTTAACGAGGGGTTTGGCTGTATGCTGTGGTAGCTGATGACCAATCAGTTCAGGGACACAGTGGCCTGTTTGTATTTGTATATGTGCCTCTCCGAGCCTATGAGTGTCGAATAGCCTCGGAGCTTGAGGCGCTCTGAAACACATATCATCTTCTTCACCATTCCCCTTGACCTCGGCGTGTTGGACCAGTGCTGGGAGTGAATGGTAAAGGCAGTTAGATACGTTTGCCTGCTATGGTATGACTTTAGCTGTATAGTTTGGCTTGTCAGAGACTGGTAACGATAGGCTCCTGCTGTCAGAGACTGCTAACGATAGGCTCCTGCTGTCAGAGACTGCTAACGATAGGCTCCTGCTGATCAAGAGTACAGGATAAACGATAAATGGCTCCTGCGTCAAGAAGCCTGCTAACGATAGGCTCCTGCTGTCAGGAGACTGGCGTACCGATAGGCTTCCTGCTGTCAGAGACTGGTAAACGTAGGCTCCTGCTGTCAGAGACTGGTAAACGATTTAGGGTCCTGCTGTCAGAGACTAGGATAAAACGATAGGCTACTGCTGTCAGAGACTGCTAAGAATAGCCTCCTGCTTGGTCAAGACTGGTACCCCGATAGGCCTCCTGCTGTCAGAGACTGGGTAACGATAGCTCCTGCTGTCCAGACTGGGTAACGATAGCTCCTGCTGTCAAGAACTGGTAACGATAGGCTCTGCTGTCAGAACTGCTAAACGATAGGCTCTGCTGTCAGCAAGACTGTACCCGATAGGTCCTGCTGTCAGAGACTGGTAAACGATAGGCTCCTGCTGTGAGACTGCTAAACGAAGGCTCCTGCTGTAGAGACTGCTAACGATAGGCTCCTGCTGTTCAGACTGGTTAAGATAGGCTCTGCTGTCAGAGACTTGGTAACGATAAGCTCCTGCTGTCAGAGACTGGTACCTGTAGGCACTCCTGCTGTCAGATACTGGTAACGATAGGCCCTGCTGTCAGAGACTGGTAAACGATAGGCTCCTGCTGTCAGAGGACTGCTAACGATAGGACCTCCTGCTGTCAGAGAAACTGGCTAACGATAGGCTCTGCTGTCAGAGACTGGTTAACGAATAGGTCTCCTGCTGTCAAGAAACTGGTAACGATAGGCCTCCTGCTGTCAGAGACTGGTAACGATAGGCTCCTGCTGTCAGAGACTGGTAACGATAGGCTCCTGCTGTCAGAGACTGCTAACGATAGCCTCCTGCTGTCAGAGACTGGTAACGATAGGCTCCTGCTGTCAGAGACTGCTAACGATAGGCTCCTGCCCTGTCAGAGACTGCCAACGATAGCTCCTGCTGTCAAGAGACTGCTGAACGATAGGCCTCCTGCTGGTCAGAGACTTGCTAAAGATAGCTCCTGCTGTCAGCAGCTGGTAACGATAGGCTCCTGCTGTCAGAGCCTGGTAACGATAGGCTCCTGCTGTCAGAGACTCGGTAAGATAGGCCTCCTGCTGTCAGAGAACTGTAACGATAAGGCCTTCTGCTGTCAGAGACTGCTAACGAATAGGCTCCTGCTGTCAGAGACTGCTAACGATAGGCTCCTGCTGGTCAGAGACTGGTAACGATAGGCTCCTGCTGTCAGAGACTGTAAACGATAGCTCTGCCTGTCAAGGACTGTAAAAGATACGGCTCCTGCTGTCAGAGACTGGTAACGATAGGTCTTCTGCTGTCAGAGACTGTAAGATAGGTCCTGCTGTCAGAGACTGGTAACGATAGGCTCCTTGCGGGTCCCCAGGAAAAAGACATGGTAAACGAATAGGCTCCTGCTGTCAGAGACTGGTACGATAGGCTCCTTGCTGTCAGAGATGGGTAACGGATAGGCTTCGCCTGCTGTAGAAGACTGGTAAACGATAGGCTCCTGCTGTCAGAGACTGCTAACGATGGCTCCTGCTGTCCAGAGAATGGTACGATAGGCTCCTGCTGTCAGAGACTGGTAACGATAGGCTCCTGCTGTCAGAGACTGGTAACGATAGGTTCCTACTGTCAGAGACTGGTAACGATAGGCTCCTGCTGTCAGAGACTGGTAACAATAGGCTCCTGCTGTCAGAGACTGGTAACGATAGGCTCCTGCTGTCAGAGACTGGTAATGATAGGCTCCTGCTGTCAGAGACTGGTAACGATAGGCTCCTGCTGTCAGAGACTGCTAACGATAGGCTCCTGCTGTGCAGAGAACTGGTAACTGATATGCTCTGCTGTCCAGAGACTGGTAACGATAGGCTCCTGCCATGTCAGAGACTGCTACGATAGGCTCCTGCCTGTCAGAGACTGCGTAACGATAGGCCTCCTGTGTCAGAGAACTGGTAACGATAGGCTCTGCTGTCCAGAACTGTAGATAGGCTTCCTGCTGTGCAGAAGACTGTCTAACGATAGCCTACTGCTGTCAGAAGAATGTACCGATAGCCTTCCTGCTGTCAGAGGACTGGTAACTGATATGGCTCCTGCTGTCGAGACTCTAGATAGGCTCTGTGTCAGAGACTGCTAACGATTAGGCTCCTGCTGTCAGAGACTTGCTAACGATAGGCTCCTGCTGTCAGAGACTGCTCAACGGAATACGGACTCCTGGCTGTCCAGAAGACTGGTACGATGGTCTGCTGTCAGAGACTGGTAACGGATAGGCTCTGCTGTCAGAGACTTGCTAACGAATTAGGCTCCATGCTGTCCAGAGATGGTAACGATAGGCTCCTATTGTCAGAGACTGCTAAGCGATAGGCTCCTGCTGTCAGAGATGGTAAACGATAGGCCCTGCTGTCAGAGCTGGTACACGATAGGCTCCTGCTGTCAGAGAACTGGTACGATAGGCTCCCTGCTGTCAGAGACTGCTAACGTTAAGGCCGCTTCCTGCTGTCAGAGACTGGTAACGATAGGCTCCTGCTGTCAGAGACTGGTAACGAATAGGCTCCTCTGTCAGAGTCTGGTACGAATAGGCTCTGCTGTCGAGACTTGCTAACGATAGGCTCTGCTGTCAGAAGACTGCTAACGATAGGCTCCTAGCTGTCAGAGACTGGTAACGAAGCTCCTGCTGTCAGAGACTGGTAACGGATTAGGCTCTGCTGTCAGAGACTGGTAACGGATAGGCTCCTGCTGTCAGAGCTGGTAACGATAGCTCCTGCTGTCAGAGACTGCCTAACGATCAGGCTCCTGCTAGTCAGAGACTGGTACCGGATAGGCTGCTGCTGGCAGAGACATGCTAACGATGCTCCTGCTGTCAAGAGACTGCTAACGACTTAGGCTCCTGTGTCAGAACTGGTAACGATAGGCTCCTGCTGTCGGAGACTGGTAAACGATTTAGGCTCCTGCCTGTTCAGAGACTGGTTAATCGATAGGCTCCTGCTGTCGAGACTGGTAAATGATAGCTCCTGCTGTCCAGAGACTGGTAGACGATAGGCTCCTGCTGTCAAGATGGTACGAATAGCTCCTGCTTGTCAGAAGACTGGTAAGAATAGGGCTCCTGCTGTCAGAGACTGGTAACCAGATAGGCTCCCTTGCTGTCAGAGACTGCTAAGATAGGACTCGCTAGCTGTCAGAGACTGTAATCGATAGGCTTCCTGCTGTAGAGACTGGTAAACGAGAGATAGGCTCCTGGCTGGTCAGAGACTGGTGAACGATAGGTCCTCTGCTTGTCAAGACTGTAACGATAGGCTCTGCTGTCAGGAGACTGGTAACGATAGGCTCTGCGTCAGAAGATCGGTAAACGATAGGAATCTGCTGTCAGATGACTGGTTAATGATAGGACTCCTGCTGTCAGAGAACTGGGTTAACGATAGGCTCTCTGCTGTCAGAGACTGCTAACTGATACGCTCCTGCTGTCAGAGACTGGTAACGATAGGCTCCTGCTGGTCAGAGACTGCTAACGCATGAGCTCCTGCTGTCAGAGACTGGTAACGATAGCTCATGCTGTAGAAACTGGTACGATAGGCCTCCATGCTGTCAGAGACTGGCTAACGATAGGGCTCCTGCTGTCAAAGTAGACTGGTAAGATAGCTCCTTGCTGTCAGATAACTGTTAAACGATATGGCTCCTGCTTGTCCAGAGAAACTGCTAACGATAGGACTCCTGCTGTCAGAGACTGCTAATCGTAAGCTCCTCTGTCAGAGACTGGTAACGATAGGCTCCTGCTTGTCAGAGACTGGTAAACGATAAGCTCCTGCTGATCAGAGACTGTAACGATAGGCTCCTGCTGTCAGAGACTGGTAACGATAGGCTCCTGCTGTCAGAGACTGGTAACGATAAGCTCCTGCTGTCAGAGACTGGTAACGATAGGCTCCTGCTGTCAGAGACTGGTAACGATAGGCTCCTGCTGTCCAGAGACTGGATACGATAGCTCCTGCTGTCAGAGACTGGTAACATGATAGGCTCTGCTGTCAGAGACTGGTAACGATAGGCTGCCCTGCTGTTAGAGACTGCTAACGATAGGCTCCTGCCTGTCAGAGACTGCGCTAAGTGAAGGCTCCTGCTGTCAGAGACTGCTAAAGATAGGCTCCTGCTGTCAGAGACTGGTAACGAATAGGCCTCCTCTGTCAGAGAACTGGTAAGAATAGGGTCCTGCTGTTCAGAGGACTGGTAACGATAAGGCCTCTGCTGTAGAGACTGGTAACGCATGGCTCCTGCTGTCAGAGATGGTACGATAAGCTCCTGCTGTCAGAACTGGTAAGATAGGCTCCTGCTTGTCAGAGTGGTAACGATAGGCGGTCCTGCTGTCAGAGACTGGTCCGATAGGCTCTTGCTGTCAGAGACTGTAACAGATGGCTCCTGCTGGTCAGAGAGCTGGTAACGATAGGCTCCTGCTCGTCAGAGAATGTAAAACGATAGGCTCCTGCTGTCAGAGACTGCTATACGATAGCTCCTGCTGTCAGAGACTGCTAAACGATAGCTTGAATGTCAGAACTGGTAACGATAGGCTCCTCTGTCAGAGACTGGTAAACGATGGCTCCTGCCTGTCAGAGACTGGTAACGATAGGCATATAGCTGTCAGAGACTGGTCCGATGGCTCCTGCTGTCAGAAGACTGTAACACGGATAGGCTCCTCTGTCAGAGACTGCTAACGATAGGCTCCTGCTGTCAGAGACTGGTAACGATAGGCTCCTGCTGTCAGAGACTGGTAGCGATAGGCTCCTGCTGTCAGAGACTGGTAACGATAGGCTGCTCACCTAGGCGGCGATCACAACTCATCATAATTGTGTGTTCGATGTATGGTTTGTGGAACTTTGTATTGTACGCCCTAGTAAGCTGTGCACACAAAGCGCATGAAGATTACATGCTGCGCTGGTAAGCATCTATCGTTATGTGTACAGTGCTCTGAGATCGATTAATCGTCATATTTTTCCCCCAGGTAACCCACCGGACGACAGGAGAGACAATGGTTCTGAAGGAGCTCTACAGGGTCGACGAGGAGGCACAATCAAATTTCCTCAAAGAGGTACGGTGGGAATGGGTGGAACGTAAGGTCGTAGGTAGCTATGGTTGATTGTCCTGCCAGCAGTTCGCCATCAGCTGATGAACATGTTATGCGCCATGTGTGTATGTGTCTTTTCAGAGTCTTCAATTAATTTAGTGAAGACCCTCCTATTTGTCCCATTCTTGGGTGCGTTTCGGTGGTCTCCCCTTTGCCTCACCAGCACCAGTGCTGCCACTTCCACTGCTATACTGACCGTGTCCGCGGCGGTGGCGCCACCAGCACCAGTGCTGCCACTCACACTGCTATACTGACCGTGTCCGCGGCCGGTGGCGCCGCAGGTGGCCGTGCTGCGCTCGCTGGACCACCCGAACGTGCTGGGCTTCATCGGCGTGCTGTACAAGGAGCGGCGACTGCACCTGGTCACCGAGTACATCAGCGGCGGCTCGCTGGCTGCTCTGGTGCACAATGCTAGTGAGCCGCTGCCCTGGGAGCAGCGCGTCGGCTTCGCGAGGGACATCGCCGCCGGGATGGCGTACCTGCACAGCAGGGATATCATCCACCGCGACCTCAACTCGCACAACTGCCTCGTTAGGGAGGTCAGTGGCGCAGGGCGGAGGTTTGGGGGGGTCTCAGAATGTTTAGGGCTAGCTGGGGATGAGGGTGACTGGTGGTGTGTAGGGACAATGGGGGGGGGGCGGGGAGATAGGTGATGATAGAGCAGGTATTTAGTGGAAGGTTTTGATGTCTAGTGTTTGGTGTCTGGTAGTGTTAGGTTTCAGTGTCTGGTAGTGGTAAGTTTCAGCGCCACATAACTCTATAGTTGAGGCGCCCTTAAACCCAAATCATCATCATCATATAGTGGTAAGTTTCAGTGTGTTTAGTGTCCGACAGGGCTACGGTACATTACACCAGGTCACATTAGGCGTGAATGACGTGTCGCATTGTTTCATCTCTCGTCATTCGAAATGCAAGAGTCAATCACGGTGGTTTGATAAATGTTTCCTAATCTCCATTTTGCTGTGTCCTGGCGCGCGTCTCTCCGGCTCGCAGCTATTCAGATCGTGTGCTGTGTACCGTTGTGTCACGGCGGGTGACGCTGACTGACCTAGACCGTGACTCCCGTCCCTGTCGCTCGCAGAACGGACGTGGTCGTACGGCAGACTTCGGCCTTGGCTCGCATCAATCACTGAGAACCACTCTACGCTGGAGCGGCGGAAAATGAACCGGGCCCGCCGTCTGCAGCGGAAGAAACGGTGAGGACGGTCTGCTGAGCTGGCTGGGAGCTGTGAGGGTGGGCTTCTGTGCCGAGCTGGGAGCTGTGAGGGTGGGCTTCTGCGCCGAGCTGGGCTTCAGACACGAGGAGAGTGGGACGTGGGGCTGGTCCCAGAGGGGAGGGGAGGGGGTAGTCAGGTGGATCCCCCAGACTTATGAAAGCCATATTGTTCTCTCTTATGTCCCAAGTTTTGCTGAAATATGAGCAGTTTCTAGTTACGGGAGGGGAAGTGTTTTTTGGTTTATATCAGATTAATGCTTAAGTTGCTTAACTCTTTGAAATCCGAACACTTAATTTTTAAGATACCTAAGACTGTTTGCCTAATGGATCAGTCATAAACCTGGTATAATGTGCTAATTTATTAAAATTGTGTCTGAGTTTTAGTGTTGATATGAAACATTAATCATTTTCATTTCATTTTGTTAAATTAATTAATCCTTTTCATCTCCAAACAATGCGAGTTTCTTCATTAGTGGAGGACGTTTGTCGTTTGGATCTATTATTAGCAGTTTGATCTAATCATATCGGATTTGCAGCCTGCTGCGCTCCTAACTGCCCTTGAACTCATGGCATGCGACCCATCAGAAGGAAATGTAAAAATAGCATGTTATTCACCGAACTGAGAATGATGCTGCGGTTTTAATCATCAGCTGTCAATATCAGCCATTTTTGACGAGCCATGCAGTATCTGTCATGTCTTGGTTGCTTTCTCCTGGTGAAACATAATATGGATTACGCGTGTATGTCTCTGATATTAATAGTTCAAACTGCAATAAGCTGCTTAGTTATATCCTGTCTTTATTACTAGCCCTAACATATCAGTATTCTATAACTTTTGGCATTGAGGTGACTAAGTAACGCTGTAAAATGGCCTGGTGTATCTGAAAAATAGCTCACAAGATATGTCGCATCAGACGAAAACCTACAGTGGGGGACAGGGGGACACGATTAATTTTTAACTACGCAAGTCGGACTGCATTTCGAGTACATTGGGTTACAAATGATAACAGATGACGATGTTTACCGACACACTTGCTGTGAATTCGGCAGGAACTTTGTTTACCCACATTGTTATCCCGCTTAGACCACATTCTTGAATTGTTGGACAAAATTGTTACCACATTCTTGACGTGCGACATCTTTGTCACGCTCGTAACTTGTAAGATAGTATGTCGCCTGCTCGAACTCCGCGAACATAACCGCCTATGCTACATACTACTGACTATAAGAGCAGATCCGGGATCACCTCCCCCCCCCGCCATCCTCATCCCGAGACACTGTCTCTGTACCGACGCGTACCAGGCTGCCCTGGGGTAAAAACCTGGCTGCCCTGGGGTAAACTTGTACGGGAGCGGCACCTCTGCGGTATGTGGTGGAGCAGCTGCTGAGCGGCCCGCTTCAGATCCGGAGCTGTCTGTCTTACAACTGTCACACGGCCGTCTTTCAAGCAACCGCCACCAGACCGGTGACCGGTGACCGGTGCACAGTGTGGCCGAATGCCAGTTTAGCCTGAATTTATTCAAAAACCTTATTTCTGAATTGATGCCTACGATGCCACTTATTGGATGGGAAAAAAGTGTCCAAAGTTGTATCGTTAGACGTATCATTCTGGCCTATTTTAACGTTTAGGGCTATATAATTGTTCAAGTGGCACACACACACTAGTTCCTCAAAACGCGCTGTGTAGCGAAAAAATAACCCTGTTTTCAACGCGGCTAGGCGCTGTGCTCCCGGATAATAAATTGGGAAAACGAGGCATCAACAGATGCTGAAACTTATAAGGAATATATTGAAGTTGTTAAAATGCGTTTCTGTGAGTAAATTTGGAGTTATATTTACATAAATAGGACCTCTTCACATATGACGTTTTAAGAAAAGTACTCTACAAATAAATATAAAAACAAAACGAGAATCAAAAGGAATCAAGAAAAAAATACTACGACTGAATTCAGCGTACTTTTCTGCATAGGGGCGAACAATAGTTGCCTGCCCCAACCTGCCTCCCCGCCGCTCATTCAGCTCTGAAACTTGTCGCGACGGCCTGGCTGGCGTGACCCGACCCAGCTTGGGGCGGCGCAGCAGGCTCGGGCCTGCCCACAAACAAAAGGTCAGATTAACCAATTTACAAACGAAGGCCTTTGCTTGTTACTCAAATTCAGCTACCAATAGCTTTGATTGTCTTTCTGTGTGGTGTGTGTAAGACATTGGGGTTGTAGTGAGGTTGTATCATGTGTGGTCACACGCTGAAGAACTTCAACGACCTGGCAGCTGCCGCCGGACGGCCCGTCACCAACATAATCGCCTGGTCCTGGAGTATGCCTGAGCACGCTGCACTGCTGGATTTAGTGCTTCGATTGCCTCCTCTGCCTGAGCTACCGGCTTCCAGGCGGTAACAAGAGCAAGGAACACCACCAGCAGTGGCAGAATGAGGTGAAAGAGGCCGTCAGAACGCGAATGGGCCTGGCGAGTCGACGAGCCGCGGGCGGAAGGGTCCAGTGGAAAACTTCAACAACGGAAACACCGCCGGGCGCCGCTGCGCCTTACGCTTGCAGCCGACTTCGCAGCTCTGAATAAGAGTCAACCAGCAGCTGATACACCAGATCACACGATCTGCAGGCCGTCAGCTGCTACCACAAAATTTGGACACTTCTAGGCTGCAGCTGAATGTTTATCAGCCAAGCAGTAGCGCCGAGTAGGTAGTGAGGTCGTGTGAGCGAATGATAGATCTTTCGTCATGTTGTGTCATGTTTGTGTCATGAGTGTGACATAAAGGGACACCGATAATGTATGTTCTCCTTTTTTTCAGCCATTGAGGGGATCAGGAAACGGCAAATAAATTGCCAAACTCTGTTGTAAAACAAAGTAAAGATTCTACCATTTTAATAAGTCCGTCAACACAGCTTCAATTAGATGAATTTTACTCATTCATTACCCATTGATTTATTAACGCAAAAAAGAACATCAATAAGTCCTGCACGAACACTAGCGGATGACAAGGGGGTGGCAAGAGGCTTTAGCACCTTCCACATATCGCCTGAAATCGGCGAAATTTGACAGATTTTCAACTGTAGAAGGAAATCTAATCAACTTTGAATTAGTCATGTTTGCTTAAAACCATTCAATAACGTACACAGAAGCTAAATCCAATGAGTTTTTCAAATTTTTAAACTTTTTTAAATTTAACCCCCCAAATCCACGTTCTGGATCCGCCAGTACGCACGAATCGAGCAAATTGTTGCATAAAGCTTAATTAGTAGTAGTTTTTCGCTAAAAGTCCATCTGTAATCAATTTTTCAGCGAAAACGATCAGGCACTACGAATAAATTCAGGCTAAACTGGTGTTTGGCCACACTGTCGGTTGGTCGGTGGTACGTGGTCGTTGGTCGGTGGTCGGTGGTCGGTGGTCGGGTGGTCGGTGGTCGTGGTCCGGTGGTCGTGGTCGTGTCGGTGGTCGGTAGCCGGTGGCCGGTGGTCGGTGGTCGGTGTCGGTGGTCGTGGTCGTTGGTGGTGGTAGGTGGTCGGTGGTCGGTGGTCGGTGGTCGTGGTCGGTGGTCCGGTGGTCGGTGGCCGGTGGTCCGGTGGTCGGTGGCCGGTGGCGGTGGCGGGTGGCGGGTGGCCGTGGCCGTGGCCGGTGGCGGTGCTGTGGCTGGTGGCTGGGCTGGTGCTGGTGGCCGGTGGCCGGTGGTCGGTGGTCGGTGGTCGGTGGCCGGTGGCCGGTGGTCGGTGGTCGGTGGCCGGTGGCCGGTGGTCGGTGGCCGGTGGTCGGTGGCCGGTGGTCGGTGGTCGGTGGCCGGTGGCCGGTGGCCGGTGGCCGGTGGTCGGTGGCCGGTGGCCGGTGGTCGGTGGTCGGTGGCCGGTGGTCGGTGGCCGGTGGTCGGTGGCCGGTGGTCGGTGGCCGGTGGCCGGTGGTCGGTGGCCGGTGGTCGGTGGCCGGTGGCCGGTGGCCGGTGGTCGGTGGTCGGTGGCCGGTACCACAGGGCGTCTCTTGTGATGGACGACTACCGGCCGTGACATAGCTGGCGTCCTTTGCCGCCTGCCTATGCCGCCGCCACGCTGTCGCTGCTGCGGACACATGCGATGTTGCGGTCACGGCACAGTGACATCACGCTTTAAGCGTGCCAGGACGCTGCGTGCCGTGGTTTGTCAGCGAGCGGAGGACTGCCAGCCGTTTTCACCAGAGCTGCGTCCTTACATCGGGCGGTTTGTTAGGCGAATATCAGCACGCACGGCTTTTGTTAGCCTTGGGAGAATGGTCAGTCAGTGCCGACTGCCTGACCAGCCCGAAATCCCAGCCGACGCAGAAGTGAAAATTACGACGAAACTTGCTACAAAGTTACGGAAGTTGTACAATTAATGCTACGGAAAAACAACACATTAGGTATTTGGCTAGCGAAAGCTTCAGACGGCTGCAGGCTTGTGAGCCTTCTATGTGCAAATGCCGAATGATTAAGTGTGCGATGTTTCTCATGGCATGAATTCGGCAGATTCCGCCATTGTGTCGGAAGTTCGGTCGCAATGTCCCGCAGCTGTGGGCGGACGTGTAACTGACCGACTGCGCCGGCTGTCGACACCGACTGCCTGTTGATCTGACTGTTGTCTGTGACCTGTTGACCTGTTGACCTGTTGCGTCTATCGTCAGGTACACGGTGGTGGGCAACCCCTACTGGATGGCGCCAGAGATGATGAGGGGACAGAAGTACGACGAAAAAGTCGACATCTTCTCATTCGGGATCGTGTTGTGCGAGGTAAGATATGTGGCAGAATTGGTGGCTCCTGCTTAATTGTTCTCTGCGTAGTTAGCTCTCTTTGTACATCAGTGTTCGTCACTGGCCCACAAGCCCCCAGCTCAACCCGGCCCGAGCCCATGAACACCAAACTCAGGCCCAGTCCCGGTCCGGACCGTTCAGATTAACTCTCGACCTATGGGGGTCATAAAGCGACCCCCCCCCCCTGAGGGTTTTCTTGCATAACTGTTTACACATGCTGCCGATCTTGCTGAATTTTGTAGTAGATAAGTTTACAACAATTATACGTATGCTGTCAGAATATTATCCAAATTTTTCTAGAAGTTTGGGAACTTATGACGTTTTAGTGACTTCATGCATGTGGAAAAACGATAAATATCGGAAAATATTAGAAAATAGAGTTTTGCAGCAAATTGCAAACAAAAGACGTCAAAAATACAAAAATGACTTTGTCTTTCAATTGGTTATCTCAAATTTTCAAAATTTTGGGTCTTGATCCCAAGAAGTTCAAAAAACGATTTTTTGAAAAATCACTTCAAAATCAAATTTTTCGAGATGTTTTAAAAAACCGGAATATATGTGAGAGAACTGGAGGTATGGAAATTACTCAAACAAAATTTCAAAGCATATCTTCTTCATTTGAACGGAGTTGATGGCTCACTAAGTTTAAGAAAACTCATGTAATTTTTTAATTCACTTTTTGAAACTTTTTTTTTGACAGATACAAACAAATAAATACTTTTGTTTATTTTCTGAAGACAAAACTGTTCTAGGAACATGTCTTTTTATTTACAATTATCGATTTCAAGTTGTTTGAGGTTTCGGATCGCTATTGTGGACGTTCAGGGAACGTAGCCAAGGGGGCACGGGGGCCATGTTCCCCCCCCCGCTGAGCGAAATAAATTCACACTAGATAGAATGAGGATTCTCTGAACCCCCCCCCCCCCCCCCCCCCCCCCCCCCCGGTCAGCAACATATGGCCTGAGGAGCAAAATGTGATTTCCACACTAGAATAGAATGAGATTCTAGGAGCAAAAAATGTAAATTTGTTCGACGTGCCCCCCCCCCCCCTGAGCAAAAATCCTGGCTACGTGGCTGGTGGACGTGATCGGGTCGAGGTTGCTAATGCTAATCGCCCATAGCAATTTTCATCTATGGTGACGATTTTGGTGACCTAAGATGTTATTTTAAAAAAATGTAAATCGCTCATAGCAATTTTAATCTACGGTGACGATTTCCGTGACCTAAGATGTTATTAACTAACCCAGACATAAAAATATGTATATTGTTAGATAGCCAATTCAACGACCAACAACTTGACGCTAACCAAATCATTTTATTTTCATAACTTTAATAATGACGACGGACAGAGCGAAATCACTATTTTTTAATGTGGTCGATTTTTGGACATTCACTTGACCTGGAAAGTCACCCGTTGACCTGAAACCTAAAAAATATGTACCGTTAGATTCCTCACATGACAGTCAACATGCTGGTTCTTACCGCGTTGCTCTATGTTGCTTGGTTTGGAAGTTAACTGGGGGTCTTTATAGGACCCCCCCCCCCGTAGAGCGAAGGTGAGAAAAAGCTCCCGTTGGGCGAGGGTTAAGCATATAAATATTTGCATGAAAATTGCAATCATTATCCTAGCATGTTAACTTGTATACTACACATGTGAAGCAACTATGATAACCAAAAAAGCCACAGCCACAACAATAGTGTGTTGCTGTGGAAAAGAACTGCTAGTTAAAATATTTTGTTAAGCTCTGACCTGAGCTTGCGCGTATACTTCAACATTCTCGGCCCAGGTATGTCCAGACAGAGGCGTAGCCAGGGGGGTGCAAATGGTGCTCATGCACCCGGGAGATTTTGCCGGGCCCCCTATGGCCGGCTGGGTGCAACCACACTGGCTGGCCGGGGCGGCCGTACTTTATTTGTTGTAAAATAGTAAATACCATGAGAGAAGCAGTCAAGGGGGTTCTAAGGCCCCCTTAGAACGTTCGGGGCCTCGTTGGACAAAATAACTTTGTTCGCAAACACCCTGATGGCCCCTCTGACCTTGAAAGCGCCATCTCAGCCCAGCCGAGAGCTCCCCAGAATCAGACTTAAGCACTCTTCAGGTCTGGAAAAGGCCCTCTAGACCGGCTCAAGGGCCTCCTGAGCTGTCCGAGGGCCCCCTCAAGCTGGGCCAAGGGCCCCCTCGAAGTTGGCCAAGGGCCCCATGAAGTTGACTGAGGGCCCCTCAAGTCTGGCCGAGGGCACTTTAAGGTGGCTGAGGGCCCCTTGAGCTGGACCAGGGCCCCTCAAGATGGTTGGGGGCCCCCTTGAGCTGGCCGAGGGCCCCTTGAGCTGGCCAAGAGACCCCATCAAGGCTTGCTGATGGCACCCTTGAGCTGGCAGAGGGGCCCCCTCAAGCCACCGATACCCCATTCAAGGTGAAGAGGGGCATCCTTCAAGCTGGCCGAGGCCCTCAAGTGGCTGAGGGCCTCTTGAGCTGGCCAAGGGCTATCGAGCTGGTCAAGGGCTCCATCAAACCTCCTTCTGAGGCCCCCCTCAAACTGGCAGAGGGTCCCTCAAGCTGGCCGAGGCTCACCCTCGAGCTAGCCAAGGGCCCCCTCGAGCTAGCCGAGGGCCCCTTCGAGCTAGCCGGAGGCCTTCTTATGCGGCCGAGGACCACTTAATGGTGATTGAGGGCCCCCTCGAGCTAGCCGAGGGCCCATCAAGCGGCAAGGGCCCTTCACCCGGCCGAGGGTACCCTCAAGGTGGCTAAGGGCCCCTCAAACTGATCTAGCTGGCCAAGCCCCCTCCCCCTCAACCTGACCGAGGGCCCATCGAGATAGCCGAGGACCCCTCGAGCGGACCGAGTGTATAACGGGTAAAGTTGGTTCGCGAGAGGTTCGTATGCTAAAGTTCGTGAAGGAAAAAGTTAATAATAAAAAATCGTACGCAATGGCTCGTATGCAAATACTTGTACTGGAATAGGTTTGTATAGTAGTATAAAGTTGTAATAGCTAAAGCTCGTATTAAAAGTTTCGTTATGAGATGTTTTGTCGCCAGAGGCGTCACTACCTTCTAAGAAGTGGGGTTCATTGCCAAGGGTGCGCCATACCCAGAGGAGGCGCCTTGGTCCAGGGAGGGGGCCGCAAACCCCAATGAACATTGGTTAATTCCCACTCAGGGACAGTTTTTTTCCAGTTGGCGTTTTTAATCAAAAATTGTGATGTGTGGGGTAGCAGGACAGTCAGCGGCCATCATAGTTAAAAAAATGGTGACCGGGCGAGGAGCCGTCGTCAGTCCATCTGCACTGTAGATATGTACGACGTACATCGCCCGACCGGACCGTTTGTTTTGAGCGGAGGCGATTAAAAAATTCGTTGTTTCCAGACCTTTCGGGGGCTTGGGCCTCTGCTCCCTTGGATCCTCCCTGATTTAATTTGCTAAGTTTTCCGATCCAAGGCATAAAGAACCTTTGAATACGACCTTGTCCCTTACGAAGTCTATACTTTTCCAGCACAAGGCCTTTGCTTATAAACTTTTTATTTACAAAACTTTTTCCTTTACAAAACTTTCAGCATACGAAACCTGTTGCATACGAGCTTTATCCGTTTAGAAATTTTGGAAGCCGATACGAGCCTTTTCCATTAACGAGCCTTGCCGTTACGAACGTTTTTTTCCTCCATACGAACCTTATTCGATACGAACCATTGCATACGAACTTTTGCTTACGAACGTTTCCCATTGCGAACTTTTGCTTTACGAATTTCAGCATACGTACCTCCGTTACGCACTTCTTAAATGTGAACTTTACCCGATACAAACCTTTTCCACTATGAACTTTGGCTGTTACGAACTTTATCTCATACAAACCTTATCCGATACGAGACATTGCATACCAACTTTTGCTTACAAACGCTTTCCATTACGAACTTTTTCCTCTATGAACTTTAGCATACGAACCTTTTGCATACGACTTTATTCCGCCTTACAAATTTTGTAATACGAACTTCATCCAATAAGAGCCCTTTCCATTACGAGCTTGGGCCGTTACAAAACTTTATTTCTTAGCAAACCTTATTCCGATACGAACTTTTGCTTACGAACCATTTCCATTCATGAACCCTTAAGTTTACGAACTTTTTGTCCGGTAACTCATTTCTCCTGGCGACGCCCTTGATCGTTATTAGGGTACGTTCGCCGAAGCCTCCTTTTATTTTGGAACATCCTTTTGCAATATGCAACATGACCTATTTGGGTCACCGCCACTGTCCACTTGACCTTGACCTGAGGTGAGGTTAAATTTCCAAGTTTGGACCTTAACCTGTCAACATGTATATAATTCAAAGCATCTTGACTAAAACAAACGATGGAATTCTAACATATTTCTTATGTTTATTAGTAAAATGTATTGCGAAAAACAGGTTTCCAAAAAATATTATTTTGTTACCTTTTTGCATGACACTTAGAGCTTAACTATTGACCTGAGGATAAAATCTGAAAACGTGAAGCGAACGATATTTTGTAGTCTTACAATTTCCGTTTTGTTCCTAAGCTATCATAGGTTTCCGAGCTATTTGGGGATTTCTGGAGCAAAGTCCTAAAACTGGGAAAAAAATATTGACCTTGTTGCTTCTATTGACCTCAAAATATTTGACCTTGACCTAACGAAATTATAAACCTTCGATAGAGTTTTGGTCTCGACCTATCTAACTCGGTTTTCTGTTTTTTTGCTACGTTGCGTGCGTTTTCGAGATCTTGGCGGCGGAAAATCCCCCGCCGTTTGTGGCTTCGCAAACCACCCGCTAGGCAGTACGCGAAATATATTACATAATAATATATATTACTTACCTACTATTGAGCGGGCGGACTGACACCGGTTATCGTGATTTGCTATCCGAGGCTAATGTATGTAAAACAAATACTTTTCATGCAGTGGTGTACAGGTTATTATACCCTGCGTCCTTTGTGAATTTCTGTGCACGCCACTGCCTTCATCTCAATATTTTGAATCATATTGAGAAGTGAGATGTGAAACAGGAAAAGGGGTAGCCTGGACCCTGAGGCCTGGCTCTACTTACGGCGTCCGATCAGTGTCCATCGTCATAACGAAGATCGTCATCGTCTTCGGTTCGTCATAACGCTTAATTGAATTAATGACATTTTTTGGCCTTATCCTCTATCAAGACCCATGCCCTTTATTTCTGGGTTTATCAGGAAAATTGTAAAAATCACACCGCCTTGCGACGCTAATTTAGCACTTACTATAACATGCGGAAAACATATTGTTAATGTTGCTAAGCTTAAATATACGCACAATTAAATGGTGGTTCATTTTTTTCTTTCATTTCAGGCCGACCCCCCCCACTTTGTCAAAAAAAACATATTTGCGGGAACCCCCTGAGCATAAGCGATAAATTTACGTATTGTTTTGGACCCCAGAACATTTGTCATTATATATGATTTAATTATATTTTACGGACACTTTTAGATAACGTTGATGTACTTAAGTTACTAATTTGAGGGTCCAGAAAATCTTAAAAAAAAAAAAAAAAAAAACGATGCGCCTAATAAATAAAATGCACACATACCTATCTAAGTGCACCAAACAACGGCCAACAACAATCAATTCGTTGTAGCGCCCTTAATCTCTGTTTGGGATCCCTGTCAGCGTCAAAGGGCCCTAGAATCAAGTCGCGAACCCCCATGACCAAATCCTGGACTACGCCGTCGAGCAAGATCCAAAGCTCTCCCACAACAATACAAGGACCTCCTAGGCTTGTCAGAGAGCCCTAAGTAAGGGGGAAGAAAAAATTTCGAGGACCCTCTCAGGCCTGGCAGAGACTGAAAATGGTTTCAATTTATAAGAAGTATGGCTTATACGATTTGCGACCAGGGAACTTTTGAAATTCGATTATTGATGTATCACAATTTCGGTCGGATATTTTGAACTGGGCCCCCCTGTAAGGGGCCCCCCGGACCGGATGCACCCGTCTCGGAAAATGCTGGCTACGCCCCTGTGTCCAGAGCCCGGTGATTTTCTTAAAGTTGAGCCCCGGCCCTTGGCCTATAGGGCCAGCCCGGCCTGTGACGAGCCCTGCTCTTCAGACCGTAGTATTTCCTCCGCATGGCAGACTGGATTGTAAAATATTTGTTCTCGAGTTTTGACGTGATCGGGTAAAGTTGAATGACTGCGACAGACGATTCCGGAAACTGAAGGAAACTGAATCAAGGTGGGTATGTTATTAAGTGTAGTTTAGTATATTGGACGTCGCGCTCGTGCTGAAATTTAATCGTCCGTCATGTCTTGGTGTAAATTGAAACGCTCCGTATTAGCTCGGCTGCAGCCTCGAATTATTGGCTGTAATGATTTCTTAACTTAGCTTCGGAACGTGACACTGCGCCCTGTGGTTAGCAGGTGATCGTATCATACCACATGTAGTCACGTCGCAACCATTGGTTCTCTATTTGCCGCACAACGACCACCAATCTTTCAGCCGTCCTGTGCCAAGACAACCCATCACTGCATAAAACGCCCTAACAGCAAATGCGTTTCGACAACCAATTTGAGTAATGGTATTGGCGGGTCGTATGAACTGATTGAGTTTCCGTGGAGTTACGATCTTCTGCCCGTGCGCATAAGCTGAGGTGAACGTAATCGGTAGTCGCTGACGGGGAGCATCAAAAGAGGTCACGTTGTCTATCCACGTACCCCTCGGTCGGGACACGGGTTTCGTCAGTACGGGCTGAGTATGTGGTCTCAAGTTCCCGCATGCCTCCGACTGTGGGAACGTGCGTCAAACGAATCGGCGACGGGCGCCGTAAAGGAAATGAGACAGTTGTGGGGTAGTAAATCGTGCGATGTGACGTCTGTTTGTTTGGTAATATCCGTCTGCGTGTGCGTCCTAGAAGCCACACACACACACACATTGCTGTGCTACTCAAGCCCTCCGCACCATTCCTTATCATCATTCCTTATCAGTTATCACCTTATACCACTTCCGACTTATCACTTTCTATCACTTCCTACCACTCCAAAGTCCAAATCCCTCTCATTACTTCCGCACAGCCCGCCTTGGCCTTGTTCACCCCCTCCCTCTCCACCCCGTCGCCCCGTGGCCGGCCAGCCGGCTGGGTGCGCAGTGCAGTAGCCTTCTGTAGCGGATTTGTCGGCGGCTACATGTCAAAACAGTCAGCTGGAATGCCACGAGGCCACCGCGCGCGGCGTCTCGGCGCGTCTCGTGTGTCGCTCAGCTGGCGGCGGCGGGCCGCTTTGAAGACGAGGTTTGCTCCCGGTGATGCCGCGACGCGATCTGTTGCACAGTGCGCGCTGAACCCCGCTCACTGAGGGACGGGACGGGACGGGGCAGGGGCAGACAGTCACGGTGCTATCATGCGCGCTAAATATGATGTGGACGTGTGAGGGCGGTGGCTGGTGGGAGCGGCGGCTGACGGAGGCGGCTGGTGCAGCTGTGGGAAGGAGATTTGGAGGTGGATTGCAGGCGTTAGGCGAATAATAGAGCTAATAGAGCTCAAGTGCATTAAATGTTCGTGCTTCACCTAACTGGCTGATCCAGAGAGTTGGCTTCAAAGCGCACCAACAATTATTATACAGGTTAACCTGGTTCTCTAACTTTATTTAAAATGCCGCCATACTACCCGACCTGTAGTCTTTTTCATAAAGATATGTACACACCGGTGGTATGTGTAGGTTGTAGATTCAAATTGTACAGCTTACACATTACATACATTTCATCAAAAAATACACACGCCGCGTAACGTAAGTATAATTGTTCATGTGCCTACATATAATATGTTTCTATAATATTATATTATGTTACTATAACTACATTATAATATGTATAGCATACATGTGCCAACTACAAACCTACAAACTATGCATCCAACCGGTGTGTAAATATTTATGAAAAAGGCTACTGGTGTTACCTTATCTGAGTTACGCCGATCGGACGTGACTGGACCTAATTCTGTGCTACAGCTGATCGCCAGGGGCTGTCGATCTTAGCTGAAACTGACGGCTGACGGCTGACGGCTGACCTGATGTCTCTCAGGTGATTGGCCGGGTGGCCGCCGACCCCGACTTCCTGCCGCGGCGCTCCAAGGACTTCGGTCTGGACGAGGCAGAGTTCCTGAGGCGCTTCTGTAGCAGCTGCCCGATGGCGTTCTTCAAGATCTGCTGCCTGTGCTGCAACACGGACCCCGACCTCAGGTCAGTGAGATCTAACGTGACCTCAGGTCCGTCAGTACTAACCCTGCCCAAGGTCCGTCCGTACGGGTGATTGACCCAACCTTAGGTTAGTCGATGTATACCTACCGGACGTCAGCCGTGTCAGTGAACCAGCCGTGGACTTCTTATGAAGGGTTAGTACTACTTTACATGCTGGAGAGTCCATGTTAGCGTGGCCAGGGCTTTTCAATTGACTTGACTTAAATGGTTGCTAGTTAGGACTGCAGAGTAAATGGACGCCACTGAAATTACGCCGTCTGCTGGGTAAAAAGTCACTTCTGGCTTAATAAAGGGAATAGTTCACCTTTAACATTGGGTTTTGAGTTGAGATAGCCAAGTTGTGGCGCATGCTCGAAAATGACTTGTGAGCTTTCACACTTTTTCAAAAGAAACATCTTAATTATTTAATATTCAGTCCTAAAAGTCAGAGGACCCGGGGGTATTAACCTTGGTAACTCCAATCGGCCTGATGGCTGGATTATTTGCTTGTGATTATGCACGCATAATTGTGAGTAGAAATGACGTTAAGACTTTTCGCGGAAAAGTGTTTGATAGAAACGCATAAGTGCGGACTGGGGACAAGAACATATTGTTTCCAGTACCACAATTCCCTTGGATTTGCAAGAATAAACTTTGTAAGGATTATCGTGATTTTGATGCTTAAATCGTCTATAAAACTTTATTATCAGCAACATTCTCAGCGAAGTTAGTCAGACTTACCTAGTCTTACAGATGGGCCGAAATCCTTTTTAATCTTGATTGCTTCCTTGCGTGCATGGCGTTTCAGGAATAACTCCAGTTCACTCACTTGATTATTGCAAAAGAATGACACTGATTAATTGTCGTAAATATATAACATGGTAAGCGTAAGTTGAAATATTTAACACAACTAAACACAACTTTCAACGTCCATAGATGAACCACGGATACTTTCTTCTTGGATAAACACAAATAACGGCAAAGAATATTCTGTATTCTCTTTGCCGTTTGTTTTATCCTATATGACTCGCCTGGCGAGTATGCCAAATAAATAAATGAATAAGCACGTGTATTTGACTTTCGAATTTAATCTACCGTTGGTTCTAAAAAAGCGTTTGCATCACGCAACCTTCAACAAAGTTATTAGGGCAAGTACTGTCTTTGTATGCGCCACGATTCCCTTTCAAATCGATGACGTTTTGATGACATACGTGCTTCTAAACTAAGCTGATTCGCGATGACTTTGAGGAAAAAAAAAAACTGAAATATCACCAAATAATTGACATTTTAATTTGCTTTTTCGCGTAAATATTGGTTACTTTGACTTACTAGTAATATGATACTTAATTTCTTGCTTCTCTTCATCATTTCTGAGCTTTTTCTCATTTTTTTCAAGGTGAACTATTCCCTTTTAAGCATCGGTCTTGTCTAGTCATTCCTTCCTATCTGATTGTGTACTTTTATTATCAGCCCAAATATCTTATTTTGACCAAAGGACACGCAATTATTTTATCTCTGACAACCAAATGTTATTTGGATCTTTTGTGTCGCATAGCTGACCGCTAATTAGGAAGAAGGGATGCCGATGTGTGGTAGCAGTGATTATATTTCACTCCTTCCCCATTCCACGGAGTGAACTGAATGCCTGACGATATCTCTTGGCGAGATAAAATAGTATATGGCGAGATAAAATAGCCACGGGCTTCTATAAAATATGTGGGCCTTGTTAACTTGCACCAAGAAGAGCTATACGTATAAAACGTTGATTGTCATTTTATCGAAAGGTCAGTTCACATGTTTCCGTTCTTTCCAAATGTTTGTTTTTGAAAGCTGAATTCCTTATTTGGGTGTGTCCTACTGTTACTAAAATATGTTAAGTTTGCTTCTTATATGTTAGGTCATGGTTGGAATATTTGGTATGTAGATTGTATAATGTATATGCCACTTTAAACACAGAATCGCATCCCTGCGGTGCTGGTCCACAACCTTACGTGTCCGTCATTGATCTGCGTGACCAAACAATCTGATATCTGCGATATGTAGTTGCTCATGGCTGTGCGTTGCTGATGAACTTCCCCGTGTGACACGTTCACTGCGTACAAGACTGAGCTGACATACATGGCAGCTACTGAAGCTGGTCGGTGGTGTTGGTACATCAGCCGGCAGATTGGCGTCTCTCCGTATACGTGACAGTGTGTCTGCGTCTCCTCCATGCAGGCCGGCGTTCTCACTGACCGAGGAGTGGCTGCAGGCTCTCGAACTGCATATCTCCCTGTGTGCGGAGCCTCCGGACGACCTGCTGTTGGAGCTGGAGCAGTTCGCCGCCGGGGACCACATCAGCCCGGCGCCCCAGCAGGAGCTGCCGCCGCCGCCTCTGTTCCGCACCATCTCTGAGACGCCGCCGACATACTATTACCTGACGCCGCCGGACAGCCCAGCTGCCGGGCCGCCGCCGGCCGCCCTGCTGACAGCCACGGACAGCCCGGCAGCGGTGCAGACATCGGCCATCTGACGCCGCCGGACAGCCCGGCAGCGGCTGCCAAAATCGGCCCACCTGACGGCGGCAGACGGCGGCGATTTCTGACGGGGGCAGGACTGAGAGCCTTCTGAACGGCGGCAGACTGAGAGCCTATCTGGGCTGAACGAGCGATATAGGCGGCTAAAGGACGGGGTGGTCTGCCTGACCTGACCTGGGCTGGTCTGGTACTGACCTGACCTGGGCTGGTGCTGACCTGACCTGGTCTGGTGCTGACCTTATCTGGTCTGCGCTGGTGCTGACCTGACCTGGTGCTGACCTGACCTGGTCTGGGCTGGTGCTGACCTGACCTGACCTGACCTGGTCTAGTCTGGGCTGGTGCTGACCTGACCTGACCTCTGACCTGACCTGGGTTCCGTCTGGAGTGTCGTCCGATCCTCCTGTGGAGCGGACCGCGTCCCTCTGGCGGCGGACAGTGGTAGCTGCCAACCTGGGTGAGAGGGCGCTGAAGGCTGTACTGGAGGGCCATTACTGCCGGTCGGCGCTGGGGCTTCATGAAGGATGCCGCTGGTGCTGAGATAGTGGGTTGTTAGCCTTTGCTGCCGGTCGTGGTTCGTATAGAGAAGGGTCTGTTTAAGGGCCCACTCCACTGCTACTGCTACTTGTCTATATACTGCCTTTTGTGATTGGTTGCGATTGTCGTTGCCTTTATCAGTTTCCTGGAATCTCTCCCGGGATTTGTATAAGATCTGTTGACCTAAGAATCTCGAANATATATATATATATATATATATATAACATATCGTAGGCGTATTAACCTCTTTTTATCCAATAATAGTTAAAGAGTGGTCTGTTTGCCTTAAACTGCACCATAAGGCTTTGATGCATGCAGGTAAAGGAACAAATCAGTAAAATAAGTATTCAGGAACACTTGAAAGATCTGTATTATACTTGAACAAACGGTGCTGCTCATCAAGTTAAGTCCGTCATATTAGATTACATTATTACTTTACCGATGTTTTGCCTGGGGCCAGGGAATTCGTAGGTGATGCCGGACTGCGTCGCAGGCTCCCTGAACCGACCTAAGTGCTATATATGTATGTATATATATATATATATATATATATAATTATATTATATAGTATTATATATTATATATATATATTGTATATATATATTTATGTATATATATATATATTAAAATATATATATATTATATAATATGTATATTATATTTATATTTATATTTATATATATTCTATATATATTAGACTATTATTATTAAAAAAAAAAATATATACTATTATATATATATATATATATATATATAGCCTGCGGTCATCTATAGATCTTATTGAAGTAGCATTACTACGCGATCCAATTCACGCAAAGCAGGTACGGCAACTGCTATAGCTTTTGCAGATATATGTGGGTATGTAGATGTATGTACCTCTGATGCGGTAATGCTATTAAGCCTAGGAGGGGCGTGGGAGATATTTTCAAGTTGAGACGGCGAGTTTTTAGTGGACCTGAGGTAGACACAAATATAGCTAAAAGAAGCGATATTTCGCTGCGATCCGATGGTATATATATATAACATATGCTACGGCACTTTATATATATATATATATATATATATATATTTATAAAATATATATATATATATATATATAGTTATGATAGCTGCCACTTCTAAATTATTTTTAGCTGGACCTCTCCTTTAAATGACAAAAATCACATTTTTAATATGATTGAAAGCAAAAGAATAGGTACACTTCGGGCATGGATCTTTTTCGCAATCCGACTACAGCATTTTTTTATTGTTTTTTCGAACTGTGATGTTAAAAATTCAATAGATGAAATGTTCAAATTTAAATATTCAAACAGTATTAATTTTTTTCGTGTTTCAGAATCGAAAAAGATTGGTGATGGAAAAAATATACTGCATTTTATTTTTGTTAATATATCAATTTAAAAAACATTTCATCATTTTTCAAGCAGAGGTCGGATAGAATAATGATTACTCCTTGCTCAATCACTACGCTAGGTTAATTATTAATCCATCAAATAGTTTGCATTATCGGTTTAGAAGAATGGGTCCCGATTCACAAATTAAAACTAGAAAATAACTGGTAAACATGTAGGTAGACGGGGTAGTATCGGAGCATCGGCACTAGGGCTTAAAAGGGACACTGCCTTTCTTCCGGCATGATTATCGCAAAAAACAGGGCTTAAGCAAGACCTAAGGACCACTATGATTTTGTATGCCATTTAAACTCTTATGCAAAAGCTCGCAAATAACCAAAACACAATCATTAATTTCATTACTTTTAAGAATCTAACAACTGTTCACGATTTATACACACCACTACGTACATGGAAGCGTTTGCTTCAAGTTAACTTTAATCACAGAGAAGGGATTATCAACTTGAACTGACCAACCGTCAGCTGACGCTATTGCATTGAGAGACGCCGATGCGCTTATACATTGTGTTGCCTGTATTTAACTGAATCTACCGGCATCTGCCGCATTAGGTCGTTGTCATGGAAACGTGAACAGACTCTTTTCCATTTGGTATCTCCGGAATCAGATGCCAATTCATAAGAAAAATCTTTCGGTCCGGAAAAACTTCATCAATGCTGAGAAAATCAAAATCCTTCGAAAAAGTTAAAAAAAACTTCTTACCTTTCCTCTTTACATTAACTCCTTCATGCCTATCCATTTTGGTAAGTAGTGGTGGCGGACTCGTCGACCTTATTGGCTGGAAGAAAACTGAACTTTGAACGGCGATATTGAGCGACTGGGCGCGAATTTCAAAAAACGGATTTAATGGTGCTTATCAAATTCGCTGTTCTTTCCTAACATATCAATTTACTATTGAGTCGACGTGTCCTTAATGATAATAATAATAAACGCACGGGAGACTGGAGCACGAGCTGGGCCTGAATATCGAGTCAGACGGCTAACTGCCGAATCTGAGTCTGCTTGACGTGCCCGGCTCCTGCGCTTAATTTGTATTGCTACTTGATATACAATGAAGGAGTCATTCAAATGAAAATAGCAAGGTATCGTATCCTTAAGGAATCATAGAACACAAAGAGCAATTTTAGTACTAAATACCAGTCATGCAGTCATTGTTTGGGCTGAAGCCCAAATCACCTGAAACATCAACTCATGAAAATAAAAGCATTTTGATTTAATTTGCTAATTTCTGCATTATCTTATGCAACTTGTATGGTGTAGAATTGGACATATCTCAATTTGGAGATGAAACAACAGCTTTCTATAATTATTAATTGGAAATACGTTATTGGAACCTCAAAACAAGTTTGTATGAACACTGGCGCTGTAATAAGTCGAACCTGCTTTCATCCCTCCAGCGACCATGGGCGGATCCAGGGGGCTAACTGCTAAGGGACCATGACCCCAAACAATCTAAAAATAAATCGGCACAAAATTTACACATTTCCTGATATATAAGAAAACATAAGCAACTTCACTAAGGAATTAGGAAAGTTATATTTTACTCAGCTAAGCTAGCATAAGCAAGCGAAATCCGATGAGTTTTCAGAATTGTGTGAGACTTTGGACCCTTAACCGGCAACCGGGTTCTGGATGCGTCAATGCCGGCCACCATCTTGATCTGGAGTTTCGTTGGCAAACACTTTTTTCGATCCCTGTCCGACTCTCTCTCTATTGAACGACCTCGGCTGACATCAGACATTTGTAATGACGCGTTTGGCTTGAAAACGGATGAAAGTGAAACACCTTGACTTACCCCTTTCCAAGAAAGACTGAATGCCGAAAGTGTGAGGGGGCGGGGGAATGCTCTCCCGGCCCGCCCCCTTGTTCCTACGCCTTTGCTATTGGGAATATTCGCATTGCTAGAAGTATAGCTGATATTGGTCTTTTCACCCTGCTTGATCAAAACTCTAGAACAAAACAAAAAGCATAAACTTAAATGTATTCAGAAGTTGGACGAAGCAGGCCTACGTCTGTGCTCACTTGCACTCGGAAATTGGGTATGCTATCGGCAGCGAGGACTTTTCTGTATCTGACATCACCAAAACCAATTGGCATGTTTACTCTGCCGACGGTGAAAGGCGAAATCGAATGCTATTCAATTTCCACCGGCTCTCTTCTGAGGTGCTCAGAAAAGTTCGAGCCACTTCCGCCGGCCGCAAGTGCCTTGCAAACGTCATACACAGGGTGAAACGCAACGGGGCACTCTAGCACTTCTTGGAAATACAAAACTAACAGCGACGCAACATTTCCGTTGATTTGAGCCCTTGAGTGAGCGGCTTGCGAGCCGGCGGTTGCCACAGACCTTTGTCTTTTGTCCTGTGCAGCGTCCCACCCGGGACCTCCGACGTTGTAACCCACCCCCTTCCTCAGCATCCTACAAGCCAAACGCCACAACTCGGCGTGGCACACACACTCGTCAACCAGCGAGGTCACCTCGGTCATTGCATCCACCACCTCGCCTCCGGGCCAGAGGCGTACTCAGGACCGGGTCCTGTGCAGTGACGGACGGACGGACGGCCCCCTCCCCTCCCGCGGGCCCGCCGCCGCCGCCGCCGGCCGACTCTCGCCACCCCACCCGCTCCACCTGGCGGCCGCTGGCGCCGCTCGGCGTTGCCGGCGACTCTCGCTCCTCACCTCTCTTCCAGGCGGCGGCGGCGGCGAGCCGGGCAGCGCGCGCGCACATTCCCGCGCAGGGGCCAGTCCGCGTGCGTGCCGCGCCGCTCCCCACGCACAGCGCGCGCGAGAGCTGTGACGTCACCGATTGCCGGCGGCGTGATATACGTGTTTGATTTGCTGCGGCTCGGCGACGCGGCGGAGTGCGTGTGAGAAGTGGACGAGTGACGCTGTGTGCACGTGACGCGCTCGAGCGGTGTGACGGTCACAGCCGGCCACGAGGGGCAGCCGAGGTCAGCGGAGAGGACATTACGGTGAGTACTCGCCGGCTGCAGACGCCGGGAGAAAGCCGGGCCTGGCTGGCAGGCGGGGACGCCCGGCAGGGGCCAACCGGACTCAGACTGCCCGGCGTGCCCGGCGGCAGGCGTTTGTGCTGCGCGTGTGTGCGGTGTGGGGTGGTTGAGCGCTGGACATAATTGCCGGGGAAAATTCCGGGAGGTCGGCGGGGTCAATTGTCCTGGGAATGTCCCCGGAAGGAGGGATGCGTGGGCTGCTCCCGGGAACGTGCACTGAACGTCAGAGAGCTAATACCTCTTCACTCAGCTGCAAGCCGGTATCGAATTTCGCCGCTGATCTCTTCAGCGAAGACTCGGCCATTCATGAACCAGTAGCTGTGACGAGGTTCAAAGAAGGCCCATAACGGCGCTCAAGGTCCGGCCCGCCTGAGAGGCGACCGAAGCGTCCGAACGCAGTGCCGCTGTACGGCCGGCTCCAGTTGTCCACCATGATAAATCGATCCAGCACACCAGCCCGGTCTGATCATCACACAGCCGGCTGACATTGGCTGCAATTGACGCGGCCAACTGCAAATCACGCCGCAGCCGGCCGGCCAGATGAGTCGGCAGATCAGCCGGCATTTACCCCGCGCTGATGACGGCGTGTCACAGCGTCACTGATCAGGGCGTCACTGGTCACAACGTCACTGATCAGGGCGTCACTGGTCACAGCGTCACTGATCAGGGCGTCACTGGTCACAACGTCACTGATCAGGGCGTCACTGGTCACTGATCAGGGCGTCATTGATCACTGATCAGGGTGTCGCTGATCACTGATCAGGGTGTCACTGATCACTGATCACTGATCACTGATCACACGTCACTGATCACTGATTAGGGCGTCACTGATCAGGAGCCGTTTCAGGTTGACCTCTCTATATATCCTGGGTTGACCCGTCCGGCCGACTGGGTCGCCGCTCTGACTGGCCAGCAGTGTTGGCGTTGGCTGCTTGTGTCACGTTTTGTGTCACTGTGTCAACCTGGTCGTTATGTGAGAAATATAAGTGAGTGTCTCTGTGATGTGATTGTGACGACGTGACGTGCACTCAAATGTGGCGTGATGGGAAGTTGCAACGCGACGAGCGTGTGACGCGTGATTCGATGATAACATTTGATCAGACTGGATTTGACTGGAGTGATGTGTTTTGTCCTGACGTGGCATGACGGGTTGTCAAGACGGTAAGTCGCGATGTGACATGACGTGATATGACGTGATGTGAGTTGAAGTGACATAACGTCACGCGCCCGTATGCGGAATTTGCCAGTTGAGTGGACCAGGAGTGGACTACTGTCGTCCATGGCTGATTGAAGGACAGATTGGCGATCTCCACTCCTCGGATGACGTTTCACTGCAGTTGGCGGGATTTCCACAGTTTGTTCGACCCGCATTTCCGATGATACACATTACAAATACGCAGGCCAACTGGCGGCTACTAGTGCTTAGGCTAGAGTGGCAACTTTCCACTGTGTGACGGACCCGTCACTCACACTGCCCGGCGATGCACGGGCTAAAGGCAGCTCGGCCACCGGCGCTAGAGTGGCAGCTTTCCGCTATGTGTCGTACCCGGCACGGCCCGGAACCAGCAGCGGCTGCCGTCCGGCGAGACCGCTCTCCTCCCGCCGTATCTGATGGCGAGCTGTCTGTCGACCGGCCGGCCGACTGTGGTATGCACTCGGCGGCACAGACGGACGGACAGGCCGACACACTCCGGCGTGCACAGGCAGAACGCCGCAAACGCCAGCTCTCAGAGTGGGCGGACCGCCACGACGACTGAGAGCACTTACAGTCGGCGCTCTCTGCTGGCCATTCGGGTTTGATATCGTTCTGACCTCGTCATTTGGACCGGTTTGCCGGAAGTGCGGTTTTAGTAGCGAGTGGTCGGCAGGGGGTATTCGCTAACCAGTCCACAGGGCCAGTGTAACCACTGGGTTCTCTGTAGTGTTGGCGCTGACACAGCCAATTCCTCAGCTTCACAAACACAAATGTCGCCTCACATCTGGCTGAGACCGGGAACGCAAACAAACATGACGTGTTGTTTTCCCGCGGCGCGCCGCGTTACTTTCCGCTCAGCTGGGGACGAAGAAGAACAACGCACCGAGTCGGGGAAATAAATAGTTCAGTGGCACTCTGAGGGTATCGGTGGTCATTTTGTTTCGCCGGTGTGCCTGCTGTGTGGCTCTGCCCGGGCTGGTCTCGGGGGGTGTCTCGGAGGTAGGACGGCCCGCCGCGCCGTCTGGTGGCCAGACGCGACACCGGGGCACGGCTGGACCGGACCGGGTACGGCTGGACCGGACCGGGGCACGGCTGGACCGGACCAGGGCACGGCTGGACCGGACCGGGGCCACGGCTGGACCGGACCAGGGCACGGCTGGACCGGACCAGGGCACGGCTGGACCGGACGGCTGGACCGGACCAGGGACGGCTGGACCGGAACCGGGGGGCACGCTGGAGCCTGGACCGGACGGGGCCGGACCGGGGCACGACTGACGGACCGGAGGCCCACGGCTTGGAACGGACCGGGAAGCACGGCTGGACCGGACCGGGGCACGGCTGGACCGGACCGGGGCACGGCTGGACCGGACCAGGGCTGCAGACCGGACGCGGATGTCGGGGACCGGAGAACAAAAAACGAGAAGCAGAACCTCAGCTGCACGGACCATTGATCGCTTTTCAACATAACTGTGTCCGCTCACGATTCACATTTTTAAATCTTAAAGCTTTAATTTCTACATTTTGAGATAATCATTATCAACTTGATACATTTTATTTTATTTCGGTGAACAAATCCAGCCTGGCAAATGATGTGGTCTCCACTGTGATCTCGATATGCGGTTTCCGCGAGCTTGCCGTAGTTTCCGCGGTGAGTGTGCGAGTGTGTATCGGTCCAAGATGGCCGCCGTCGATACTTCAGTTGGACGCTGTTTTGCCGCCGCCAACTGAAGTGGAAAGGGGGGGGGGGCGCCAGTGATGAATCGGACTGCGTTCAAATTGTGACGAAGTCTTTTCATTGCGCTGTCTGTTTTGTGTGGGGTCGGGACCGTGAGCTGCGAACGGTGGGTTAGGAAGGTACTGGAGAGTCGTCCGAACCACTCCCCTCCCCTCCCCTCCTCTCCTTCCTCTCCTCTCCTCTCCTCTCCTCTCCTTCCTCCTCTTCCTCTCAACTCTCCTCTCCTCTTGCCTTCATGGCATCCCATTATACTCCTCTCATCCCGTAGATACCTCCTCCTGCGGACAGTCCCATCTCTCTCACTAGCCTTCTTTCGATCCGCGAATCTCCTCGATTTGTTTCTCGCGGACAACTACAACTACCTTCCTGGCGTCATGTGCGACCACTTTTCGTAGACACCTAACATCCTTATGTAAACAAGCCTGCCGCCAGGCTGCCGTGTCTGGCTCGGGCTGACTGTGCTTACTTCGTCATGTCGATAGGTCTTTCCGTCCTCCTCACTTCACTGTTTGACAACCTTTCCTCTCCTCATGTCATTCTACACGATCTTAAAAGTCATATATTTTTCCTTAATTCTTATTAATCCTTAGTAAAGTAACACCCGGCCGTTCCTGCACATCCCGTGGCACCTGTTAATTTGTCTACAATGCCGGTTTTTTCTTCCCCATCCTGGCTCAGCATTGAAAGCAATGCGACTCGGATCACTCTCCAGGTCGTCCTTCTCCTCTCCTCTCCTGCATATGTCCACTCACACTCCGCCTCGACTTCCTCCCATCACTCTCCTCTCTAGCTCGCATAAAAGACATCCTACATCCTCCTCCCACTCAACAAACACACAAACTACACTTAAACCAACATCATCCAACATCAATCTTCTCCTATCCCTCTCCCGCACCTCTTCCTCTCCTCTCTCTCCTCTCCTCTTCCTCTCCCTCTCCTCTCTCTCTCCCTCTCCTCTCCTCTTCTCTCCTCTCCCCTCCTCTCACACTACTGCCAAATGGTGAGGACGGGAGAGTTGTCTAAACTCATCTCACCCCCTCTCTATTCCCTCTCTCACATTTGGATAACAGAGCAGTGCTGCTATATCAGACACCGACTATGGGGAAATATGTGCTCCTGAATTGAACGTGTGGAAGGTGAGTTGTACTAGTCGGCGATTTATTTTATCTTATTGGAGACTACTTTCGTCAGTCGGGTTACGTTTTCTGATGTAACGTAACTAAGTTAAAAGTAATAAAGTAAATGGCCAGCTGACATCCCATCACCTCTTCCTCCCCGGGTCAGCTGAGGTCCCATCAGCCCTCCCTCCCCGAGTCAGCTGACGTCCCATCACCCCTCCCTCCCCGGGTCAGCTGAGGTCACATCTTCCCTCCTCCCCGGTCAGCTGACGGTCCCATCACCCCTCCCTCCCTGCGTCAGCTGACGTCCCATCACCCCTCCCTCCCCGGGGCTCGTCAGCTGACGTCCCATCACCCCTCCCTCCCGGGTTCAAGCTGACCGTCCCATCACCCCTCCCTCCTCCCCGGAGTTCAGCTGACTGTCCCTCACCCCTCCCTCCCAGGTTCAGCTGACGTCACATCACCCCTCCCTCCCCGGGTCACGCTTGACGTCACATCACCCCTCCTTTTTTCCCCGGGTCAGCTGAACGTCCCATCACCCTCCTCCCCGGGTCAGTTGACGTACATTCACCCCTCCCTTCCACGCGGTCAGTTGACGTTCACATCACCCCTCCCTCCCCGGTCAGCTGACCTCCCATCACCCCTCCCTCCCCGGCGGTTGTCAGCTGACGATCCCCATCACCCTCCCTCCCCGGTAGTCAGCTGACGTCCATCACCCCTCCCTCCCGGGTCAGTGACGTTCCCATCACCCCTCCCTCCCCAGGGTCAGCTGACGTTCACATCACCCCTCCCTCCCCGCGGTCAGCTGACGTCACATCACCCCCCCTCGGTCAGCTGGAGTCCCACACCCCTCCCGTCCCCGCGGTCAGTTGACGTCACACACCCCTCCTCCACGGGTCAGATGACGTCACATTATCCCTCTCTCCCGAGGTCAGCTGACATCCCATCACCCCTCCCTCCCCGAGTCAGTTGACTCCATCCCCCTCCCCTTCCCTTGGGGGTCAGCTGACATCCCATCACGCCTTCCTCCTCCGAGTCAGCTGACGTCCATCACCACCTCCCTCCCCGAGTCAGTTGACGTCCAACACCCTCCCTCCCTCCCCGGTCAGTTGACGTCACATGCATCCCTCCCTCCCCGGGTCAGCTGACATCCCATCAACCCCTCCCTTCCCCGGTCAGTTGACGTTCATCACCCTCCCTCCCCGGCGTCAGCTGACGTGCCATCACCCCTCCTCCCGGGTCAGCTACACCGTCACATCACCCCTCCCTCCCCAGAGTTCAGCTGAACGTCCCATCACCCCTCCTCCTCCGGGGTCAGTTGCGACGTCACATCACCCCTCCCTCCCCGGTCTCACGTTGAACGTCCACTCACCCTCCCCCATTACCCCTCCCTCCCCGGGTCAGTTGACGTCACATCACCCCTCCCTCCCCGGGTCAGCTGACGTCACATCACCCCTCCCTCCCCGGGTCAGCTGAGGTCACATCACCCCTCCCTCCCCGGGTCAGCTGAGGTCACATCAGCCGTTGCGTGTCGGGCCAGTGACGTGCCGAATCACGCCGGATCGGCGGAAGGGGCGTGTCGTGCGCAGTGACGTGTGACGTTTCGGACGACACGCTGATACTGGCCTAATAGCATGGCGGCAGTTCATCCACCGCTGGTGACTGGGATCGGGTCAGCGCTCTGACTGGCTCACCGTGCTATCTGCTCAATTGTATTGTTGAGCATGCTACGATGTTGCCTTTATATAGCCATGAACACAAATTGTTCATGTTCGCAAATGTGGACAGCATCTGGAGCCTGGAGGCGTTATCAACCTCATGCCATTTAGGCTAGGCACATATTATATATATATTTTTAAATCTCAAGTGAGTGGTGCTATTGACACTCATGTGACTCAGACGCAATTTTCCAATATTCGTGCAAGCATTTCATTTTGCTTGAAGTGGTTCCCTTCAATTTGCTGTGACTGATTGCACTGCTGAGTATTTTAGCTGCTTGTACACATTGGTTGAGTCAAGTGGTGTCATTCATGGGAACAAATGTTAATTTTGTGCTGTATTTGAGAACTAATTTTACCTATACCTATGCTAGGCAAGTTTAGTTGGTAAGTTCGTTGATAGTCCTACAAACTTACCAAAACGATAGACACTTCGTTTCCTGTCAAATGTCGCTTACAAGACCTATCATTTTGAACATCTAGATGTGTAACACCCAGTGGCGTAGCCAAGGGGGGGGGACCAAGGGCCATGCCCCTGAGGCCTGGTAGACCCTTCTGTGGCAGACCGGCGAGGGTCCCCTGGCGAAAGGCCCCATTGTTTTGGGATGTGTTAGGCGCCGCAAAACGCCTTACGTGGCATCAAAAACCCCTTTGTCGGTCTGCGAGGGGCCTCGGTCGGCCGAAGGGGGCTCTCAGGCAGCCTGAGGGGGCCCTCAGTTCGGCCTGAGGGGTCCTTCATTTAGGCCTAAGGTCTCCTACAGAAGCCTAAGGGGCCCTCTGGCCGCCTGAATGAGCCCTTGAGCAGTTTAAGGTGGCTCTTAGTCGGCCTGAGGGGCCCTCAGTCGATATGAGGGCCCTGAAGGGCCCGTTGTCGGCCTGGGGGAGGGTCCGGCCTAAAGGGGCCCTCTGTCGGTATGAGTAGCCCTCATTCCGTAGGAGGGGGCCCTCTCTCGGCCTGCGGGGCCCTCTAGTGGCTTATGGGGAACCTCGGCCAGCTTGAGGCGGCCATAGTTAGGTCTGGGGAGACCCTCTGCCTTTCCGATGGGCCTCAGTTGGCCTGAGGGACATTCTATCTACTTGAGAGGTCCTCTGTCGGCCTGAGGGAGCCCTTGATCAGCCTGAAGACTTTCTTGCTCAGCCTGCAGGGACTACACTTAGAATAAGTAGTTAAAATCGTGCTGGCAAAGCTAAAATATCTAGGGGCTTGTGTCCATGGGGAGCATGTATGTGCCGGGGGCCATATTACAGACCGCAGTTACTACCTAGGCGAAATCCTGGATACTCCTTTGGTTATTGCTCGTCTTAAATACGAGCGATGACCTGTTACCGAATGCCTCTTCATCGCTGACGAAGGGTGTTGCCAGTTGCAATGTACCCGAAAGCTTTGATTTTCATTTTTTTAGTGTGGAATAAGTTCTCTTTGTAGTAAATACATATCACCCACTCAACATATGCTTTTCGCGGATCCCAGATGAGTCCCTGAACAGGTCGGAAGGGCGTTGGAAAGGTCGGAGGGGCCCCTAGACAATCTGAAGTGACTCTGGGCCTTTCAGCAGTCAGAATGCAACTGTCTACTGAATGCTACTCAAAATTTTCGTGCCGCTCCGTGGCGCAATTTAACTACAACTTTTATAACATGCAGGTGAAAAAATCGTGCCGTTTCTCTGCGCTTATTTGGGTTATGCTGCTATTTTCCTATATGACTGGACAAAACAGTTCGCTTTAACACTTTTTTAACCAGCACCTTTTAAACGCACAATAACATTTTTTAGAGGTACCGCACCACACGCAATGTGACGCATTGATGAGAATTTCGAAGTGACTCTGGGCCTTTCAACAGTCAGAATGCAACTGTCTAGTGAATACAACTCAAAATTTTCGTGCCGCTCCGCGGCGCAATTTAACTACAACTTGTATAACATGCAGGTGAAAAATCGCGCCGTTTCTCTACTCTTATTTGGGTTATGCTGCTATTTTCCTATATGACTGGGCAAAACAGTTAGCTTTAACACTTTTTACAGCACTTTTAAACGCACAATAACATGTTTAGAGGTCCGCACCATTCGCAATGTGACGCATTAATGATAATTTCGGTGGACAAATTATAAATGTTTGACAAATCGTAAAAATGAGAGTTTTTGAGCAAATTGCAAATGAAAAATACCGAAATGACATTCTTTTCCACACTTTTATCTCAGATTGTCCTAACTTTGATATTTTGACCCGTAACCTCCCCACAAAAAAAGTCAAAAACTTAGTGCCGTTGTTGTACAGCACAATGTAGGGGAAATGTTCCTATTAGCGACCTCTCCCCATTTGTGACCTCCCACCATACACAAAATGACACCGAATACAACTTAAAGAGAAAATGCAATGACTAAATCTGCCATGAGTGCGTTTTTACCAGTTACAGGCCATTTTCTGGGGCTTTGTTGTATTTATACGGTAGTGTCTGCACGCGAGGACTGTGCTGAAAAGAAAACACGTGTTCTTCTTACGCCGTTTAACGCACTTAAACATTGTGCGTTTTTTACTACTGGCCAGTACTTCTTGAAACAAAGTCTTGTTTTTATCTGAGTGTTTCATAGGTGTTATGGTTTATTTTTGTGTCGATTTCCGTTGGTATAGGTGTGTCGTTTATTTTTACGCGGACTTGGTTTAATTTGGAAACACTTACATATTCCCTAATTTGCGACCGTAGGTCTTCAGAGGTCAACCCGCTGATCATTAAGCCTTTGAAATTTTGACTCCAACTGGCTTCCTTTCGTTACGACTGACAAGCTGGTTTTTGATTTTGGAGTCTTGCCCCAAATAGGAGTGAAATTACAGAAACGCAAATTAGAAGGCAATATGCATACATATTGCTTAAAGTTGGTGATTGCTATATCAACCCAGGTCGCAAACTTGGGAACTGTTCCCTATTTGCGTTTTTTGGCAAGGGCTTGCAATGATCGCAATTTGCGATTTATATATACGAAATTGTGTGAATAAAGTAAGACCATATATGGATAGGAAAAAATGTTCACACTTCCCTTAAAACAAGTTCCCACGGTCGTAACAACGACAGCATAATCACCAGCGCACTTCAACCCAAGGGGGTCGCTAATCGGAACATTTCCCCTACTGTACTAGCTATTTGGGCCCCATGACCCATTTGCCCCCGCGGACGAAATCCTGGCTAAGCCCCTCGTAACACCTAGGCTGCATGTTCTCTGTTCACCTCAGTTGCTGTGCACCAAATTAAGTCGAGCCATGTAGGACAAATATTTGTTTTTACGCATATTGAGCCAGAATCAGAGCCGACTACGCATTCACCGACTGACTGACTGCTGATGCCGCTCTGCGCCCTGATGACGTCACTGGAGTCTCTGATGACGCCACTGGAGTCTGTGTGTCGGTGAGGCGAGAGAGCAGCAGCAGATTGATACGCCGCGTCCTCCGCTCCGGAGATCACTTAATGAGCTCTCCTGGCCGAGTCAGCGCCGTTATTAGTTGTAGAGGCTGCCTAGTCGGCCGTAACCAGCGAGCTCCGCAGGTGGTGAGCCGGTGAGCTGGCGACAGATGAGCTCCACTCACCTGTTCTCTGCACGGAGCCGAGGTGGCCTGGCAACCCAGCAAACACAGACTTAGGCTGTGTTCTGACCGTCACATTCCCGGCGGAAATCCCTGGAATCGCCGGCGGGCATTTTACTCTACTGCAGTTTGGCAATGTAGGTCCTCATACATTGGTATTCCTAATAACTGCTTGCTACCGAAATCGGTAGAAAGCACTTTTCTACCGATTCCCCGGAATATCCGCGGGAATGTGACGGTCAGAACACAGCCCTAGTACCACAGATGCATGGAGCCATAGAGCGACGGTAGACAAGGGATGGGGGCTCACTCAGCTCAGCTCACTTTGAGTGATCACTCAGCTCACTTTGATGAGTGGTGAGTGAGCTGACAGACGCAGAGTGCGAAATGCACATCGCCTCCACCCTCCCCATCAGTCAGCAGCTGTGCTATTATGTTTATATTCAGACGGACAGTGGACATATCTAGTGATAGTATAGGAGCTGATTGGCACAACGGTTATATTGCGTCCATGGACAAAAATGGCACGGTTGCCATGGTGAAAAGTAAAGCTACAAGCTCACCACGAGATGATGGTTTATTCCAACTCGCATTTTATTCCCACCAAGCTCTTTATTCAACTCATAGATCATAGTTCTATGAACGTTCCAGTTCTGACGTTTTTCTGAGTTAAGGTTTATGTTTTCTGCATTTTACTAATTTAGCGTTCGGCATATCAGGAAATGCCCTCGTTGAATCGCGTTGAATCGCCCACTCATTTTCTGTTAAGAGCTTTTGGCTTTATGTGTATACTGAATGCTTCCGACTGCGGTTTTCCTTTTGTGAACACTGCTATTTCAAGAGGTTTGCGAACTATTTTATTTGTTGCTTGTAATCATGACGAAGTAGTGCTCGTTTAAGATTCGCTAGTTTGCGTTAACTCCCTAGTGAGCAATAGTCCGACTACTGTTATGATTAAACTGAAATTTATAGGTCTATGAATTCGCAATTATGTTCTAGACCAGTTTCTATTACAATAATGATAACGGATGGCCGGATGAGCCGTCCCCTGGCTGCTGCCACTCGATGTCCGTCCTGGGAGGAAGGGGCTCCTCTTAAAGGGAGAGTGCCACCTTGCAGACCAATGTGAGTTTTTGGTGTCAATCGGTAGAATTACGCGTGTCCGTTTTCACTGAAGTCTTGTTCAGAACTGCCCGCCATTAGATCAAAAAAAACATTTGCACCAGCAATGATTGGCATCATTCTTAAAATTGGAGTTCGCCTCCGCAAATCCTTTATGAATTCACTTCTTTGCGTTTACTAAATTGGTTCTTTGGCAAACTACTTGCCCAAACTACATCACCATTCCGTCGGTGAACTTTAACAATTAAGAAGTGTACAAGGTTAATTTGTTGTCCACAATCTCAGCTTTTTTCCATTATAAGAAAAAACCAATGCGCCTAATTTTCGGCCAAAGCTCTGGTGACTTTTGGTCAGAAAGATATAATGAAGTTACCTCTAACACAGATAGACGTTGGGAAACGTCATGTTGACGGCGAGTTCGGGCTTTGGCTTTGGGCCTCGGTTGGGGCGGGGGAGCTTATTGCTTTACATTGCTAACGAGCAGATAATTTCGCTAGCAGTTCGGACGCCAGGGACGCTAAGTGACTTCGTGAGTTTTTGATGTTGCAAGCATATAATAACAGTTTATTCGATTTATCATTTGTTTCTTAACATATTTATTTGTTAATTTATAAATAACAAATGAATAACAATTTTTTGCACTAAAAGTACCCTGGCTTCCTGCGGTCCTGGATGGCAAACTGCTGCGAAAATCCAGCCTTCTAGTGCAAACATCAATGCGAGGTATGCATGGCTTTGTTTTGAAAAACAGCTGCGCAAATATGTAGCACAATAGCAAGCAATTGGACAGCGGCCATCTTGAATATATAGTGCTGTGCACAAATGGAACCATGTTTTTGGAGTATGGAAAAAATAGAAAATGCTTTGCGAAACATTTCTTTAGGGCAAGTTTGAGCAACAGCCATATATTATAATTAATTCCCAGCATTATTTAAGCTACTTCTTTAGAAAATCCTCACCGAGGTGGCACTATCCTTTAACGGATTATTGTTCTCCAAGCGGGGTCATCTTCACGGCCGATACTTACCGCGATGTGTCTCAACGCTGAGTGGGCAGACGAAATTCTCGCTGCGGGTTCCACAATGGTATACGCAGCGGGCGGTTTTCATCATGTTTAATATATCATAATATATATTAGGGTGGCCCTTATTTCAAAATGTCAGAAAGTTTCAGCTCTCACCCCATGAAATGGTTCCATTTCTCCAAAAAACATATTGTGTGAAGTTACAAGGAAATCAAATAACATTTAGGGGTGGCTCAAGAGGATCAAAGTTCGTCCCAACATTGTTAACAGGCATTGAAGTCTCTGTAAGCTTAAGCATAGTCTGTAAGAAGATAACCTTTTTGCATTGTTTTCTCTGTATGCTCGTTTTAATTCATCCTGTTCTTTGACTGAATATTCAGGAGTTTGTCTGCCTATGCTTCTGCATTAATCACATCATCTTAATCGTAATTAGACATGCAAAATCATTATGTTAAAGTCTTAATAATGACATATAATCTGAACAGCCACACCTTCAGGCTCCAAAGAGCTTTGGCCATCCATCGGGCCTGAGGCTGAGACGTAGGGCCAGGAGTTTGAAGCTTCACACCACGAGGAGGTGTACTTCCGAGGAAGATGATGACTAAGTCCAGCAGCTCCAGATAGTCTTCACGATGCTGGTTCTCCGCGAGTTGCTGCTTGCAGAATGCCACCACCTCGTCCCTGCTGTCTGCCACTTTGGAGGCGGCAAATTTGACTGTGGAAGCGTTCTCAAACCTCCCTTGTTTGTCAGCTGTCCATTGCGCCTGGAGCCTGTTGAATAGGAAAATTTCTGGTGATCTGGACGCACTGAGGCACTTCCCAAAGGCAGCCGCCAGGACCAACTCCAGTATGTGGTGACGAAATGCGAAGTCTAGCAGAAGTCAGCCCAACAGCTGCTCGAGGATGACACAGCCGCTTCGGAAGATCGCCCCGTGCTAGAGGATGTTGTGTCGAAGCACATGGCTCGAACCAAGTCTTGAACGTGCCATTCTTGATGGGCGTTGCACACAGTGCGAGCGATCTCTTGGCCGGTCCCACTGGATATCTGTGGAATCTCCAGCAGCTTCTGCTCGCCCCTAAACGACACCAGAATAGGAATTCTCTCCACTGTGGCATTTCCCGTAAGGCCTCGTGGCTTGTGAGTTGTTGGTGCGGTGAACATTGAACGACGAATGTGCATGAATGAACATGAATGTGCCAGATGATGCTCACCGAATAATGAATCGAAAAAAATTGAAGAGTGTTATCTGCATAGTGCATACCGGGATTCACAGTCGCAGCGAGTTATCTTTGTATATGCAGTGCTTTAGCACACGGAGACTTCAACGCCGTTCGGTTTTGACAGGGCCAGTTTTTAATGGCTTTGAGCCACCCCTAAATATTATTTGATTTGGTTTAAACTTCAAAGGAGTTGTTTTTTAGTGAGATGGAACCATTTTGGGGGGTGAGACGTAAAAATTTACGTTCTGGTTTCCCCATTATATAATGGGCCACCCAATATATATATATATTATATAAGTATATATATATATATATATATATATATAATATATATATATATAGTATTTCTATTCTGATCGGGACAGCTTTATTGATCCTAGGTCACCCGTTCCCAACGTTTTGAACGGATAACCCGTCAATACCTCGCGCCGTTGATTCTGACTGCATGGCTGAATGGTGATTGGGGCCGAAGTCTACCTGAATAGCTGCGCTGCGAGACTATGTATTTACGCGGAGGAGATATCGAATAAGTACGTCTCTGGAATTCCATATTTCGCGCTTATTTTGGTGTACGGCTGCTGTCGCTTGTGGGAGAAATTCACGTTATAAGTTTGAAGTTGGTAATGTCTGTTTTATGGTAAAACCTTCAAATCTGACGACCATTTATAAAGTTGATTGGATATATTATGTGCCCCACCAACTATACGGGCTGGTTTGGTTTGGTGTACGGCTGCTGTCGCTTGTGGGAGAAATTCACGTTATAAGTTTGAAGTTGGTAATGTCTGTTTTATGGTAAACCTTCAAATCTGACGAGGCATTTATAAAAGTTTTTGGATTGGATATATTATGTGCCCCACCAACTATACGGGCTGGTTTGGTTTGGTTTGTGGACCAAGCACTGCATCCTCTTGGGATCTTGGTGCTAATTGGAACCCTCACCCTTTTCCGAGGACAGCCGGCCGGTCGTCTGTTTCAGCCCAAGGATTTGACCCCGGATTACCGGCCCAGAAGCAACTATACGGGAAACCCCACCCACCGATGTATGCATACCGGCGTGGCAGAGTATGCATGCATGCACGCTCTGCTCCGACCACGTGATCTGCACGTGTCGGCCGCCGAGTCACGTGGTCGCGTCAGACCACGTGGTTTCCGCCGTAGTGGTGCAGTGGGTTGGTCGGGACAGGTGGTCCCAGCTGAGCCCCCTGGGCGGTGCCCCGGGGTGGCCAACTGACCGCCACGGAGAAAGCGCGCGTGCCCGCGGGCACAACCCCTGCCGCCGGCGAACCGGCCAGGTGGCGCTGTGCGTCGGCCGGCCGCGACCTGGGCGCCCCTGGCGGCCGCATCGTGAACCACACCGTCCGATCCGTTGGAACGGACGCTGGACAGAGGAGGGCGCCCGCAGTTCCTCGGACAAACTGCCGTCACCTCGCCCGCAGTTCCTCGGACAAATTGCCGTCACCTCCGCCGACTGTGCCGGGTGGATGGAGGCAGGGGCGCAGCCAGACCTTCAGAAGGGGGGGGGAAATCCAGTCATTTTTGTCCGCCAAACACCCTTGGATATAACAATCTCTACGGATTTCGGCCTCTATTTTGTGAGGGTCCTTTTTCAACTTTTGATGGGCTGGACTGGACCTGGACCATCAGGACCCTCAGAGAGGGCCCTGAACCGGGCACGCAGTCAGGATTTCTTCCGGGTGTGTGTGTGGGGGGGGGGAGGGGGGAGGGGGCTCCGATATGTATTCTCATGAATGCGTCGCATTTCGTATGGTGTGGACCTCTAAAATGTTATTGTCCGTTTAAAAGTGTGGTTAAAAAGTGCTTAAGTGAACTATTTTACCGAAATATATAGGCAAGTAGGCAGAGCAATATAACACATAAATGCGCCGATAAATGGCACGATTTGTGAACCCGCATATACAATAGAATTGTAATTAAATTGCGCCGCGGAGTGGCGTTAAAAGTGTAAGTTTGCATTAAACTGCATTAACTGTTGACAGGCCCTGGGTCCCCTCAGATTGTCTAGGGCCCCTCTGACCTTTTCAACGCCTTTCTGGACTGTTCAGGGACTCTTCTGGGGATCTACCAAAAGACATGATGTGGAGTGGGTGATAAATATTTAATATTTGTCGCATAGCCGACATGCTAAGAGGGCCCTCCGACCTGCCCTGGGGCCCCTCCTTGCTGACTAGGGGCCAATTCGGCATGTTTAGGGGTCCTGACCCACCCAGGGAACCTTTTGGTCTGGTCAGGGGCCCCTCTGACCTGCACAGGGACACTTTAAACTTCCTCAGGGGCCTTCCAGCCTGCTCAGGGGACCTTTCGACCTGGCAAGGGACTGCTCTGGCTGCTTTGTCGAATATACTCAAAATGGGCCCCAGGGCAAGCTCGAGAGGCCGCTGAACAGACTCTAATGGGTCCCTGGATAGTGGGCATACGCGGGAGCGGGACAAAACAAAACTGTCCAGGTGCATGTCGCCCCTGGACATTTTTTGTGGGCCCCTAAGTGGGCTCAATGGGCCCCTGGACAGTGGACATGCTCGAGAGGCCCCTGTTTTTTTTGGCCCTTGGGTGAGTTCAGTTGGCTCCTGGACATGCCCAAGAGGCCCCTTGGATTGGCTTCGGAGCCCTTCAGTGTCTCTGAGGGCCCTTTACATGCACCAGAGTGACCACTCTCCTGGTTTGAGGGCTTTGCTGTGGTTTTGAAAGCCATTTAGCTAATGCAAATGGTGTCTGGGCAAATCTCCGTGGGCCCCATGTGACCCGTAAGGGGAGTGCAATTCCCCCTTTGCCCCCTGGCTGTGCCTCTGTATGAGGGTGTGGCTGTAACGGTTTTGCAGGTGCAGAAACTTGATAAATGGGTGACATTCATACGGGTACGAGTGACTGGAGAGTGGAGAAGTAGGTACAGGCACACGGAGTTCAGATTCGTTGCAGCGTCATTACCTAGTCAACGTTCGTGCCCAGTCACACGGAAGTACCTCCAGCACGGAAGTCTGTCCAGCAGCGACTTCCCGTGCTGCCGGGCTCCGGGTCTCGGAACCAACAAACAACTGAGGCAAGTTTTCAGCCTGTTCAGACGAAGGGAGCTGGCCGGTCCAACATGGCGGTGTCCGTACGCGTTACGGGGGCGGCCATGCTGGCTGCAGCGGGCTGTGAGTAACGCCAGCCGACAGTCGGCTGTTTTGCAAGTGGCGGTGAAAGCTGGTCTGTATGACGACTGCGTCTGACGGCGCCGTGTCGCAGCGTCCTCAGATCGCCAGATTGATGCTGCACACTGACACTGGCCCGAGTGGAGCGCCGCGCCGCGCCGCGCCGCACCGCACGGCTAGAGGTGCAACTTGGCGTCACCCGCGCCGCCCTCCAGTCGTCTCAGCGCTGCAGGTCAGGCTCAGGCTGCGTGGCACCACAGTCTTGTCCAAAACAACTATTTGTTGACGCATGATCTCGAGCTGCGTTTATCTGGAGCGAGGGAATATCTACAACATATCCCAACATATCCAAGAATATCCAGATATCCGTCCAAAGCAGGAGAGGTGCCTGGAAGGCCGCAGCTCCACTGCCGGTCGGCGGCGGCGCCTTCCGTGGCGCTGGCGGCGCCTTCCGTGGCGCTGGCAGCCCTATGGCATACCGCCTCATGCCGCCGCTGGAATGCCACACAGCTCTGTGAAATTATTGACCTGTTTGTCGGTGGCCGGCCGGTGAATGATTTGATCGGCGAGATATCTTAGTACGGGCGTGCCGTTAAAGATGAATAGCTGCAGAGTTACTGTCGGGAACTTGCTCTCTAGTAGGTATGTCATCAGCTTGAATACGCCGAAGCAGTCGAGCCCATTGGAACTCAGACCAGGCGGCCATTTCTGGAGTCGCTCGATTCTTCGTAAGGCAAGGCTAGAGCTCATTCACTGTTAATTCGGTCAGAGTCGTGAGGCCCCCCGAGTATATAACGGAATAAGATGGAGCAATTCTCAAGATATCCACCCGCTATTATACGATTATAGGATAGTTAATTAGGTGGTACGATCGCTTCAGATATAAATAAGGCTGAATGGAACATAATGTGCGATAGGTGTACATGTCAAGGAGACTATGCAACTCACGTGCACGGTTTTTGTTCAGACTCTTCTACACAGGATCGTTTGCAAACTGTCAATATTTATGCTATTTGATCAGAATCAGAGACTGGCGTGAATGTAAAATTGTGTACCTATTGCTTTGTTACGGCTCATTAATTTATTGAAAGATGTTCGATTCCGCTAAACCCACTACAATTTGAGCTATTCAGTAGCATGTGTTTCATACATTCCTGTCGTGTTGTCATTCAGGGTAACTTAAGCATAGGTGCTTGAAGGACACTTTGGTGTGCCCTGTTTTTGTTAAAGGGAAATATTGACATTTTGTTACATTTTTTGCATTATTTTATGACACATGTATGGCATCAAATTGATTGCGTCTCAATTTAGAAGTGAAATAAAAACCTACCCTATTTCAATAACTACATTTTTTGCAATTTAAATACATGTACTTATATGTGGTGACGAACGGTACAAGGCCTTCTCTAAGGAATTTTCACTGGAGAGGGGAATTCACACTGGTGGGTCTATTTTGGGGGGGGGGGAATTCGCTCAGTTTCGTAAGCGAATAGCTGTTGATCGGGAGGGGGGGGTTGGGGTGGTGGTGGTGTTCAAAGCTCGCTTGAATTGGTTATTCTTTATCTTGGAACTTAGCTTGGGACCGTTCAACGGTTATTCTTTCTTGTCGACTGCGGTTTTTTTGTCGTCGCACGGGGGGGGGGGGGGGTTAAGTTTCAAGGCACTAGGGCGGGGGATAAATTTCCCCAGTTAACTTGGTAAAATAGGCCCTGCAATGGTATGATCCTTCCATACATGTGCTCGGATCCCGAAAACGGATCCCGGAATCTGATTTCTAGAATTTGGATCCAGGATCCCCTGGGATCATAGACCTTCATATTTTCATATTCATATTCATAGACCTTCACAATTAGTCGATGGATCCACTGGGATCATGGATTCCTTTTCAACATTGGTCGAGTCATTCTTCAACATTGGTCCGAGATCGCAGGCACCATTTTGCACTGGAATCCACTGGGATGCCAGACCTGCCATTATACAGATAGGCATTTTCGTAACCCATGTTTTAAGGCCACAAATCAACAATGTCGCTGGCAAAGTTGGTGGACAGACCGGCGCTATTGCTTGGTGGTTGCAGTGTTGAGCTTCTGTTCATTTAAGGTTGTTATTTTACAAATTATGAGGTGGCTTAAGTTCGCCGGAATCAGCTAGCTTGAGCCACTCCGCGTTACAGATCGGTTTCTTTGCGATTTTCAGGCAATTATATATGATATTTATGTTCCGATCAACTTCAACTAGGCAAAACCTTCCAATAAATGCGTGCATACACAAAACACGAAAATGCTGTTCATCTGCTATGAAAATGACAAAATGTAAGAATTATGTATTTTTAAAGAAAACTTGGTGTCGGTATCAATATTGGTAAATCCTCGTATCGCAAGTCCCTTTTTATTGGCTTCTTATCAGACATGTGCTCGGATCCCAAAAACGGATCTCGGGATATGATCTGTGGGATCTGGATCCCGGATCCGCTGGGATCATAGATCCACCTTCACAAATTGGTGATGGACCATGGGATCAATAGATCCGTCTTCATATTTGTCGACGATCCGTCCTGGATCCGAGATACAGGCACAATTTTGCATTGGGCATCCCTGGGATCCAGATCCCGGCTTATGCATATGTATATTTCGGAATAAAATTTTTACAGTAATTGTCAGTACTTTTCATTCGTTGTTAATACACATAGCATGGGTGCATGCCTTTTCGTTAGATTCTTGTCAATAAATACTCATGGGATTACTGGCGTAATATGCGCTCGGATTCCTGCTCGGATCCGAGATCCTTGGAACTCCATAGATCCATTTTCATTGTTTTATGATGGGTATTCCTGCTTGATCCAAAGATAGTTGCAAAATTTAATCGAGAGATCACTGGGATGCCAAGATCCACTATTGTAATTTGTCGTGGAATCAGTGGATAAATTCCAACATTGGTGTTTTGTCGAGAGATCCTCGGGATATAGATCCTACTTTCAGATCCATGCACATGTCTGCTCCTTATCCATCTCTTGTATACATTATCCGCACATTATATGATTAATGCTTATCATGTAAATGTTGTCATGAGGTCAGACAAGTATATGCAGCTAGCTGCTCGGTGTTCGGTTGAATTGCCATCTAAGATATTGACGTTATTAGTGTTTACATTGGCTATTGAAACCGGTATTACAGTACTGTGGACTGCGTGAAAGCGGGTCGATACTGGGTGTAGTTCCCAATTCGTCCGACAGATGGCGTGTGGGTGTCATATCGTGACACGTTACTGCCATCGCAGCGACAGCGCCCTGTCCCGTGTTTTGTTACGGTCCTGGCGGCCCCGTGCTTCGGCCATTATCTCGGCTGAGCACTGCAGTCCTGTTTGTTCTTATCTCCGAGATAGTTATCTGATATTTGTTTTCCATAAACTGCTTTATGGCGGGCTTTCAGCCGACCTGATTGTGTGTATTGTCCCTGGACCGAGCCTAAATGGCTTTCTAGTTAGAGCAGTTGGCGAAAGACGTCATTCATTTCCAGTCAATAGATTGGAAGGAAAGGCGCTTTCACAGTGAAACTGCTGTTGCCAGTTATGACGCTGGTGTCATTTCGCACCATAACAATTATTCTGATTGAGCTACTTATTTCGTTGTTCAAATCTAGACTCAGTTAAGACTAAAGTTAGTTTTATTTACTTTTTTAATATTTTACTTTTTAATTGCAATATGTTAGTTGCAATAAAATGCCAGCAAAATAATGTGGCATTGCGTTCATGCAACTGAACAAGAGGCTACCTTTACATGTCTTTGTTTTTCGTATTCTTTGTGATCTAAGTTATTGCCTGAGGGACCTTTGGTCCTGTGTTAAGTCAAATAATTAGACGTTCTTGTGAGCAAGTGTTTTACCGAAGGTGGTATGAATAAGTTAAAACTTTCACATTTGTGTGATTTGTCAGTTTCGCTGCTATTTCCCCAAAATCAAACATATGTATTATTTTTCACTAGTGTTTTTTCTTCGAATAAACCTGATAACCAAACCTTTACTTAGTTACACATATTAAACAAACAATATCTTGTTCCCCTAAATAACATTATAATATCAAAGGGTATTAATATTAACTATCAACGGTAGGCCAGATGTCATATGGATCGAACATTGTTCCATCATTGTAAGCTGAACACAATAGCATACACGGCACACAATCATTAGCATAAATTAACACCAACAAGAGAACGGGCCTTTCCAGCTGGAGCGCTTCCCACATCCGCCGCAGAATTCATCATGACGGAACACTTGTCCGTGTGCGCAGTGTGTGTGTGTGTGTGTGTGTGTGTGTGTGTGTGTGTGTGTGTGTGTGTGTGCGCGCGCGCCGAGGCTGTGCGTGCGCGCGGTGCTGGGAATCGAATTAGAAGTCGTCGCTGAGATTCATTCACAAGCTGCGAACGCCGAACATCGCTATCCGCTGCGGCCGTGTGAAGTCAGTCGGCCCCGGATTGAGCCACTCGGCTGACAACTTCATCCGTCGAGTGTCCTCTCCCCCCGGGCCGGCAGCTCATTTCTGATCGGGCCGCTCGGCGGCTCCGTCGGCCCGGCCCGGCTAGCGCTCGTCGTGCCGTCGTGGCGCCGGGGCTCGATGGGTCCACTCGTGGCTAGGTGGGTTCACTCAATGAGGCTCCGTGGGGTCCACTCGGAGCTCTGGTGGCAACTCGAGAGCGTTGGTGTGGTGTCCGCTCGGACTCAGTTGGTCCTCTCGGAGGCTTCGATGAGTTGCCCCTGGGTTGTGGCTCGGTGGATTGTTCTCGGAGCTTCTCGGGATTGGGTATCTGGATGGAGTCTCGGGTTGGGTTTCTCTCTCGGGTAGCTCGTGTGAGTTCCGTGCTGGTTGATCTTGGTGGAGTCTGGCCTTGGAGACTCGGAGTTGTGTCAACCTTGGAGCTATGCTGGGGTCTGCTCTGGAGCTTCCGGTGTGTGTCCTCATCGGAGCTAGTGTTGGTTCTCGCGACTCGGTGGATTTTCTTCTGAGCTCGGTGGCGTCCCTCTGCTCGAGCCCGGTGGGTCTGACTTCGGGCGACCGGTGGGTCGTCTCGTATGTCTTCGGTGGTCTGTCCTCAGGAGCTTGTTGAGCCCGCTTCGGAAGCTCGGTGGAGCGTGTTCCTTTCGGAGCTCTGGTGGGTCTTCTCTGTAGAATCGGTGGGTCCTCTCGGAGCTTCGGTGGGTTCCTCTCGGTAGCGTCGGTGTTTTTCCTGACTCGGTAAGCTCGGTGGGGTATTTTCGCTGCTCGGAGCTCGTGGGATCTCTCGGGCTCGTGATTCTTCTCTAGGAGCTCCGGGGCTGGAGTCTCTGAGCTCGTGGGTCCTCTCTGAAGGCTCGTTGGGATCGTTCTCGGAGCTCGCGTTTGGTCCTCCTGTCGAGAAGTCGGTGGGCGGTCCTCTGAGCCGTCTGCCTGGATTCTTTCTCGGAGCTCGGTGGGGTCTACTCTGTAGCTCGGTGGGTTTTGTTTTCCTCACTCGGAGCTCGGTTGGTCTCTCTCGGAAGTCGGGTGGGTGCTGCATCTCGGAGACTTCGGGGTCCTCTTCGAGCTCGTAGGCGCTTCTCGATAGCTTCGTGGTCTTCTCCTGACTTCGGCAGCTCGTGGGTTCCTCTCGGAGCCTCGGGGTTCCTCATCGGAGCTCGGTGTCCTCCTCGGAGCTCGGTGAGCCCGCTGGGGCTCGCGTGGGTCTTGCGGACACGGTCCTTGTCTGTGCCGGCCGTGCAGTGTGGTTTGGCGGGTGGCCGGCGGCCACCGCGGTGCGGCTGGCCGGTGCTAACGAGCAGTGCCGGCCAACTTCCACACTAGCGCCTCTCTAGACCTACCACGTGTCGCCGCAGTTGTCGCCCGTGCCCCGCCACAACAGGTCAATTACCGGGGCAGTCGAGATTAAACACCAGCCGTCAGGAGTCGGATTTCTTTTATCATGCCGCATCGGATGGTTTCACGCGGTATATCGCGCAGCTGATTTCCATCAAACCACAGCTGTTGACTGTCACGGAGCGTAGGTTAAGCAGCCACGCACATATACACCGACTCCCTGACCTGATGCATGCGCCCATGCGTGTATCGCGCTGAGCCGCATCAGGGCGGCATGTTACCTAGCCGATGTGTGCGTCGATACATTTTCCAATGAATTTAGCATGAGCAGACTGGTGCCTTGTAAGTCTTCAAAGGCGGATCACTGGAAGTGCTTCAGAGGCGATCGACAGGGAAAAATGGAGACGCGGCCGGCGGCTGAAAACTGTGCTCCCGGGATACTGCAGGGCCTTGTCCTCGGTAAGGTATAACAGGAAGCGGATTTTTACACCGCATCGGATGTTCCGCGGTATCCAGCTGATTCCATCAAACCCAGCTGTGAACTGTCACGGAGCGGTAGGTTAGCAGCACGCCACTAACACCCTCCCTGATCTCTGCATGCCTCAGCGTGTATCGCTGCCCACGGCGCATGTTCCTCCGAGTGGCGTCGGTTAATTTCCAATGAATTAGCCAGAGCACTGCTGCTTGTGCTTCAAAGGCGATCACTGGAGTGCTTCAGAGGCGATCGCGGGAAATGGAGACGGCGCCGGCGGCTGAAACTGTGCTCCCGGGATTACTGCAGGGCTTGTCTCGTTAGGTATAACCAGCCGGAAATGAAATGGCTCTCTTCCTAAATTGGAAGTACAACTTGACTAAATCAGTCGTTTCGGTTGGATGTGTCCAAACTCACAAGCCCCAATTATTCCGGTCAATTACTCGGCCCACCGCAGCTCGAGTTCCTTGAACTCATCTGGCACACTCGGGACCACTGATTCGGTGACAGAGAGGAAGGTAGCAGCGCCAGTTTTATTTCAATATCTGTCCACCCAGTGAGCGTAGCAGCCGTAGCTCCGGCTGTGTCGTCTGTGCCAGGTACGCGTGCGTCGGTTTGTGTGTAACTTGAACTCAGTCTGTGTGAGCCAGGGACAGGGACGGCGCGTCGCCCTCCGTGCCTGCCGGGCCAGTTCAACGGCCGCTGAGTGCCCGACTCCAGCCCACCGTACGTCGGCCGTCTCACGCCGCTCTAGAACTCCCGCCTCCCCGCAGGGCACGTCCCTGCGGACGCCGGCGGCGACCCTCGACGTGTCGCTACCGACACTGGCGTCAGGGTCGCCCCCCGCTCCGCCCCGCCCCGGCATGGCCGCCCGGGCCGAGCCGGCTCGGCCCGGTTTCCACTGGCGTTCGACACGCCGGCTCACTGTGCGTTTCATAGATTCATTGTGGTGCGCCTGTCGGCTGTTCGGTGCTGCGTGCCGCCCCGCGGCGCGTACGTCGCCGTCGCCGGCGGCCTGAGCCGGCCGCGGCCAGGCCAGTCGTGCCGCGGGCCCGCAGAGTGGTGGTGGTCGGTGTTCGAGCTGCTGGTCGGTGTTCGAGCTGCTGCCACGCGCCACGCGACTGTGCTGCCCTGACGCTGTGGTGTGTGGAGAATGGAGGCGTTCTGCGTCGGCGCAGAACACAACAATCGGATCTTTGACGGCTACCTGTACAAGGTGGGTGCCAGAGCTGGCTGGCTGCGGGGTGCGAGTTGACGGGAGGTGCTGAGTGGTGCGGTGGGGCGACGGGTGCTTGTGGTCGGGTTCAGTGACAGTTGGTATGTGGGGAGGGGGGTCTCAGTCACGTAGCAACACGAGCTTGAAATAGGCCGTCAGTGTTTCTCCTTTGAACGGCCTCCTATTCACATGATTGCCTGCAATTGCATCCATTTGGCAAATTGTCTCGTGTGTTGCGCTGCTGGCGGCTCCTCCATGTCGCGGTGCTATCACCTCCTCCGTGTCGAGAGTGCTTAGTGCGGCCGCGGCCGCTGGTTCTATGATTCCATTGCCGGCCGGGGCCGTCGGCATGCCGCCAGTCGCCCCTCGGGGCGTTAACGACGACACAAAGCTCTGCGGACGACTAGCGGCGGACGCGGACCACGCTCTCTCAGTCGGCGGCAGTTTCGGTTGGGAGCCGGCGGATCAGGACGGCTTTGTCCCGAGAGTCGCTGTCGTCAGTTCACCGCCGTCCAGCGAGCCGCCAGGAGTTGCTGCTCCGACGGGGGAGCTGTCTTACAGCGGGACACACGCGTGGCAGACCAGAGAGCTGTGGTAGCCTACAGCGGGACACACGCGTGGGCAGACCAGAGAGCTGTGGTAGCTACAGCGGACACACGCGGGGAGACCAGAGAGCTGTGGTAGCCTGCAGCGGGACACACGAGGGGCAGACAGAGAGCGGCGGCACCTACAGCGGACACACGCGGGGAGACCAGAGAGCTGTGGTACCTACAGCGGGACACACGCGGGGAGACCACACACGCGGGGAGACCAGAGAGCTGTGGTAGCTACAGCGGGACAAACGCGGGGCTCTGTCTACCCACTTCTGACGCGCGATCTGCCTGTGAAGAGTCGTGACGCAATCGGCGCCTCGTGTAATATCGTCCGCGAATTTATGTCTGAACTCGGAAAGTTGCGAAATGCAGCCGTGCTGGAACAACGACCCCGGCTGAGTAATCACGCCTGCTGTCGTTAAAATGTTTAAATCGCATCGACGGATCGATGTGGAGCGGGCTCTTTGTTGGTCGGAATGTGTCGACACGAATTCCAGAATGGTGCAGTGCTGAGCGTCAAGGACATACACACCGAATGGCTGGCATTGAGCCAAATGGGACGTTTTAGGGGCTCATCAAAGTAGCCCAGTCAGAGGAATGTGTTTCTGAGATAGGGCGCATTATCCTCTCCATTTGGAGCGATAAACGCATCCCAGATGAACGCCGGTGAATCGCACCCATTCTCAGATCAGACTGGAAACGGCTGGCGATGAGACGCTGCCGATTCTGGCAGAGCTGGGTCGGCTGACACCCCGCCCCGCCCCGCCCCGCCCCTGTACTCCCCGCGGAGCCGAGCAGTGCGCGTGCTGCGGCAGCAGGGGCGATCACAGGCCGGCCCGGCGGGGGGGGCGCCACTGCTCACACAGCGCCGTAACTCGGCACCTGTCGACTGCGTGGCGGCAGGGAACCGATGGGGGAGCCGCGGCCGCCGAGTCTGCCCGCCGAACCTGGCCCAGCAGCCACCACTGACCCCGGCCCAGCGCCCTCGGGGTCTACACCACTGACCCCGGCCAAGCTGCCACGGGGCCTGCACCACTGACCCCGGCCCAGCAGCCACGGGCCTGCACCACTGACCCCCAGCCCAGCGCCCACGAGGTCTACACCACTGAACCACCCTGCGCGGGTCCGCCCTGCAGCGGCCATCTTCCCGGCCCCGGACCCCGACCGACAGTCAGCTGTCTTGTCGACTGTCAAACTTCTGCGTGCCCATCACTCAGACCCGACTCGGCCCGGCTCTGCTCAACTCCACTCGGCCCGCACACGCACTAGCTTTGTTCGGCCACCATCTGGCGCCGCGGAGCCGCAGACGCAGAGTGGGAGTCACTGATTGAGTCGGAGCCGCAGACGCAGAGTGGGAGTCACTGATGGGTCGGAGCCGCAACGCAGAGTGGGAGTCACTGATGGATCGGAGCCGCAGGACGCACAGGTGGGAGTCATCTGATTGGAGTCGGAAGCCGCAGACGCAGAGTGCGGCATCACTGATGGAGTCGGAGGCCGCAGACCGCAGAGTGGAGTCACTGATGGAGTCTGAGCCGCAGACGCAGAGTGGGAGTCACTGATGGAGTCGGAGCCGCAGACCGCAATGGGAGTCACTGATGGAGTCGGAAGCCGCAGAGCAGAGTGGGAGTCACTGATGGAGTCGGAGCCGCCAGACGCAAGAGTGGGAAGTCACTGATGGAGTCAGAGTCACTGAGGGAGTTCACTGATGAGTTGAGCCGATCGTGAGGAATTTCGCTATGGAGGAAGGCGGATGGGAACATGTTTAATCGGAGGTTGACACGACGCGGAAACGGCTCAGATTTATAATGGGGGTCGAAGAATCGATCTTGTGTGATTGAGAGGAGTTATCTTAACGGAGGATTGATGATAAATTGATATGAGCTAACTAATTTATGATGAATTCATCATGAGGGAGTCATTACAGAGAGTCAGCTGGAGTGGGCGTTATGCTAGTATGTGTGGTCTGAGAAGACGCGTCTGGGGTGACCGTGGTTGGGTGAGACTGAGTAGTCGAGCGTTATGGTAACACTGCCCCTGGCCAGGAGCCGGCCGGAGTCTGACTCAGAGGTGGAGCGATCATCTCCGTCAGAGGTGGAGCGATCACCTCCGTCTCCGCCGGTGTGGAGCTGCGCAGCTGATCGTCAGCTCAACCGAGCTTCCCAGCTCAGCCGAGCTTCCGTCCCGCCCCTCCTCTTTCATCCCGTCCCCGCCCCGCTCCTTCCCGTCCCCGGGCGGCTGGCCGTGACCACCGCCGCCCTGTTGCGGCCAATCTGCCCGGCCACGGGATTGAGCCGTCCCGGGGAGACGATCCGATTACGGGCTGCCGTTTCGAGAGAGAGCTGTCGGTGAGTGACAGAACGAGTGCGCGCGGTCGGCTGGCGGGCCAGACGGGGCGGCGGGGTATCTCGCCGGTGAGCGCTGCACGCGCACTGCACCTGTCGGCCGCGTGAAAACGACACCTGACGCACGGCCGTCTCGCCGACTGACTTCTGGTTGTGTGACGTGTGAGGCTGTGGGTGTGGCAGGGGCGATGTGTGCGGTACGTGTGAGGTTGTGGGTGTGGCAGGGGCGATGTGTGCCGTACGTGTGAGGTTGTGGGTGTGGCAGGGGTGAAGTGTGACGTGTGGGGCTGCGGGTGTGGCAGGGGCGATGTGTGCCGTTCTAGCTGGGATGTCAGGGGTGTGGTGTGGTGAGATGATGTGGAAAGTACGTGATGTACCTAAATGTGTGTCGTGAAATAAGTGATGTGTGACATTTTCCGTTATGAAATATGTGCCGTTTGACATGTGTCATTCGTTCACAAGTGGTCTGCTAACTGCTTTGCGTTACATGATGAACATGCCTATAATAAATTGTGGCTTGTACGTGTGTGTTGCGGTTTGCGTCATGTGGGCTGTACCGTACGCTATGTGTGTGTGTCTGTGTGCGGTGCGGCGCGCGGTGTGTGACGTGCTCGCGGACCGTGTCGAGGCAGCTCGGTTCCGTTCCGTTTCGTTCCGTTCCGGCGCTTTCACGCACCGGGGTCGGCGACGCGAGGCGTGCCCTTCCGCTTTCGTCACACCGGCTGCTGGGTGGCCCGCACGCCACAGTATACTCCACAGTCCACAGTGTACTCCACAGTCCACATGGCCCTGACCCCTGACCAGCCGGCAGGTGGGCTGGGTGTGGGACTGAGGACCAGTGGCGCCGGGCACAGCCGGCATACGCTGACACACCGTATCGCCCGACATACAGTCACACTGTCTGTCTGTCTGTCTGTCTGTCTGTCTGTCTGTCTGTCTGTCTGTCTGTCTGTCTGTCTGTCTGTCTGTCTGTCTGTCTGCTGTCTGTCGTCTGTCTGTCTGTCTGTCTTGTCCTGTCTGCATCTGGTCTGTCTGTCTGTCTGTCTGGTCTTTCTGTCTGTCGGGTCTGTCTTGTCTGTCTGTCTGTACTGTCTGTCTGTCTTTTGTCTTCTGTCTGTCTGTCTGTCTGTCTGTCTGTCTGGTTGTCTGTCTGTCTCGTCTGTCTGTTCGTCTGTCTATCTGTCTGTCTGTCTGTCTGTCTGTCGTCTGTCTGTCTGTCTGTCTGTCTGTCTGGTCTGTCTGTCTGTCTGTCCTGTCTGTCTGTCTGTCGTCGTCGTCTGTTTCTGTCTGTTCTGTCTGCTGTCGTCTGTCTGTCTTGTCTGTCTGTCCGTCTGTCTGTCTGTCTGTCTGTCTGTCTGTCTGTCTGTCTGTCTGTCTGTCTGTCTGTCTGTCTGTCTGTCTGTCTGGCCCAAAACGTGTCTGTCACGCCCCTTCAGCTTCATTGACTGCACTTTTTTGCACGTTACAGACATGGCATGTGTCGTCTGAAAATTCGATGGCAGAAATGGATGTGTTTTCTTTTGACATTTTTATCGCCTCTTATTTAGGTTATCTTTACTCCTTTGTCGCGGCATTTAGTTTGAATGATGCAGCGGCAATAATTACCTCATCTCGTGAGACCGTAGTTGGATGTAAATGCTCTACTTTATTCAGCCTCTTAATAGTACCACGATTGCTTCTGCTTTTGATGAAGAGAAAGCTGACTAGTAGAGCATGTGTATTATTGTGGGCGTAGATCGCTGGATTATTTGAAGCTTTCTCTCTCTCCTTCTCTTCCTTTGTCACATTTATTCCTTCTTTGTAGGCGGTTGGGATTTATGCTGACTGGTGTGTGTGGTCTCTCTCTCTCTCTCTCTCTCTCTCTCTCTCTCTCTCTCTCTCCTCTCTCTCTCTCTCTCTCTCTCTCTCTCTCTCTCTCTCTCTCAACTCTCTCTCTCTCTCGCCTCTTTCCCTTTCCCGCTCCCACTCCTCTGGCCCCTCCCTTCTCCCCTCCCTCTCCCCATCCCTCTCCCCTTCCCTCTCCCCTCCCTCTCCCGCCCTCTGCCCTCCCTTCTGCCCCTCCTCTCCCTTCCTCTCCCCTCCTCTCCCCTCCCCTCCCTCCCTCTGCCCTCCCTCTGCCCCCCTCTGCCCTCCCTCTGCCCTCCCTCTTCCACCTCCCTCTCCCCTCCCTCTCCCCTCCCTCTCCCCTCCCTCTCTGACCTTTCTGTTACGGAGGAGCCCGGTGCTATTGAGTGGGCACTGGGTAAGGTGGAGTGAGGAGGGGAACACAGAACAGCTCTCTCACCGTCAGCAGCCGCACACAATACACCATCTGGTGATGATCATTTTCTGTCGACCCGGCTGATCTGGAGTGGTCGTCCGGAGGGTCAGGACAGGACAGGACAGCGCTGCTGACCTGTCACCGTCGGAGAGCTCTCGACACCACACGCGCTGCAGTTGGCTGCACGTGCCGGCCGATCCGCGGGCGGCTGACCCGGCCGTGGCTGCCGCGGCGCCGTGTGGCTCTCCTCTCCCGGCGGAGACAGCGCTGCTGCTCCACTGCTCTACTGCCGAGCTGTTCTGTTCAGTGTCCGGCCCGACTGTCCGACATTGTTCGTCCGTCTCTGACTGCCGTGTCGGCTGCTGTCCTGCCTCCCTGCCGCTGCAGCCGTTGTAGCGGCTGCTGCAGCCGTCTGCTGCAGCTGTCTGCAGCGCTGCTCCACACAGACAGACACACAGCCGGACACGCAGTCCGCTGACCGAGAGAGCAAAGTCCACAGCCGGCCGCCCTGGGGAGCCTCTCTCGGTCCTGGCAGACCGGCTGACGCAGATCTGTCCTCTGTTGCCCGTGGCCCATTTATTGCAATCCTTGCATCAGTTAGCGCCTGGCGCTGCACGGGTAGAAGAGCTTACCGCTCGGGTCACAAGCTCTTACATATCCAATGAATCTTTGCTAGTTGATACTAATTGGGCTTGACGTAAGCCACGCAAGCATACGCTTGTGTTTTTGCTCTTTTTCACGTTTCGGCCCTGTCATCCATACTAGGCGTGGGGCGGTTCCATAATCATATCTGTCATCGTGGGGCCTGTGTGTGCGATAATAGGTGACAACACTGTTCGCACCGGCCCGGAAGCGCCTTTCATCCTCTCAGCAGGCGACCCTATCAAAATCGACAATATAGCCGCGCTATGGCTGTCTTCGGCTGACCGCGGCGCGTTTGCCTCTGCGGCGGCGGCGGCGGCGGCGGCGGCGATCGTGGCGTTCTCACGGCGTGCGGCGGCGCGTGGCGCGGTCCGTTGTTGGACGCAGTAGCGGCGATCACGGCGGGGAGGGGCAGGCCGGTACAGTTGTACGCCGCAGCAGCTGACGGCGCTGCGGTGACGTCATCGGGGCTGGAACGAGCCGGAAATTCCTTCCGGTCATGCAGCGGTGCAGAGTGGATATTTGATACAGATCGAGATGATTGCCTTCAGGCTGAAGACAGACTGGACGCAGAGATCAGGATACATTCGGAGAGTGGAGGTGAAATGAGGGGCAATACCTACATTGTTGTGCGTCGGTGTGATATTACACATATATCTTACAATACTCACTTTTATTCGTATTTCTTTGTGCTCACTTTTATTCGCATGTCTTTGTGATATGGCCAGTAGCACAGCCAGACCTTCAGAAAGAGGGACAATCTAGTCGCGGCATTGGCGGGCCCCCTACGAATATACCACTGGATATGAAAACAAAATATACGGATTTCGTACACTTTATTTTGCGAGGGCCCCCTTTTTGAACAATTTAGTTTTCAACTTCTTTTATCAACAAACTCAGGGACCCCTTGGCAGACTTGAGAGGCCCCTGAACAGACTCAATGGCCCCTGAACATGCTCGAGAGGCCCCTGCTTGAGAGGGGGCTGGGTGGGCTCAATGGCCTCTAGACATGCTCGAGAGGCCCCTGGGCAGGTTTTGGGCTCTTAAGTGGGCTCAATGGCCCCTGGACATGCTCGAGAAGTCCCCGGACAGGTTTTTGAGTCCTTAAAGGGAATGTTTCACATTAATATAATATTTGAGTTGAGATGGCCAAGTTGTTGGATTTCCATTGAAATTAAGTATTGTAGAAGTTAAAAACACCCACAGAGGTCTAATCGAAAGTAAATTTAAGTTTGGTTTTGACATCTACAAAAAATAAGGCCCTTAGTGTATTAGGGTAGCCTCTTAAAGCCGATGTCGTCATCCCTTTTTATCACAATGTGATAAAAGTTAGACTTGTTTACGTTTGCGCTATACATTAGCCATACACTAGTCATACATATTGTACGTAAAGATTTTTATATTTCCAACAAATTCCTTCATATGACGTCATCAGGCCCAAATACTAAAACTCTAGTTTTTCATGAAATTGAGCGACTGTTTGTGAGAAACAAATGTCAGAATCGTGTCCGGCAGCAATTACTTCATATTTTGCACCACAAGCGGCGTGCATTGGACAATTTTCAGAGAAGTGAAACATTCCCTTTAAGTGGACCCAATGCAATGGGCCGCTGGACATGCCCAAGAGGCCCCTTGGGTTAGCTTCGAAAGCCCTTCATGGTCTCTGAGGGCTTGACAGTTGATATGCACCAAAGTGACCCCTCGCCTGGTTTGAGGGCTCCTTTTTTAACCATTTACCTAGTGCAAATGATATCTGGACCTCACCAATCTCGGTGGGCCCCCTGCTACCCGTAGGGGGGGGGGTAATTACCCTTTTTACCCCTCCCCTGTCTGCGCAACTGGATGTGACCCATCATAGACGATGTAGCCGAATTTGACAACGTCTATAGTATAGCCGAATTTGGCAATCAGGAGCACACATTACTTGCTGATATGGCATTTACTTAAAACCAAAAACCGAAAGGCGAGTAACTTGCACGCCTTGAGCCTTGTAGCTCTGTCATATTATAGTATATTGTTCTGCTTGTTTGCGAGGACATACATGACGGATGGGTGGACATGACAGACATGACGGATGGGTGGACATGACAGACATGACGTATGGGTGGACCATCACAGCTGTGGGCCCACCTGTGTCGGGTAGCTGTGGTAAGTATTGACAGGTGTTTCGTAACCGCCCGCTCCAATCGGACTGTTCTCTTTGCTCGCGTCTGAATATATACGATATGGCCGATTCGTCTGTTGTAATATGCGGGCTCAGTGTGGCGCTACGAGTGAGGCCGATGCATTGTTCTGCCGCCTTTTACCAGAACACAAAGCTGCTGCGGTTTATATTTGAATGTTTACAGTGGTACATGTATCGTCAATCCATTGCTTTCATTACAGCAATGCGCACACGTTTGTGCATTTCTAGGGCGTCCAGTGACCTTCGATGTCGACGTGCCCTAAACCCCCAATAATCAATCAGCTCTTGGGCGTCCACGTGTCATAATGACCTAGGTGACGCAATATATCCCGAACAGTTCCGATACCTGTGTGCGCACGAGGTGGTTCGTTAAAACGCCCAATGCAGCGCAGTTCGTCTGATATATCTCACAAAAGGCGTGATGTGCCTCTTATCTACATCCTTTTCATATTACTATAGTGGGGTATTCGAATGTTTTTCTGCTTCTTCATGGCATGTGTTTGGACTCTGTAGGTATAGGTATGTTTAGGATTGTAAATGCAAGTAGGCTTGCGTTCGTTGTTTTACGACCAGAAACTCTCCCTCTAGTTTACATTGAACAACAAACAAGTCTGATTCAGTTACCCGGATTGGAATATTCACCGATGTCTGATCAGTGTTGTTATGCCAGCGGCCGTCTCCGTGTAGCTTGCCCGCTGGTCACGTGGTGGTCACGGGGAGGGGGTGCTGCGGGGGAGGGCGGGTAGCGGGCGTGCTGGCGTGCCGCTGCCGTGCTCCGGCCGTGGCCAGCACGCCGCCACCGTCTCCAACACTGCGACCGATGGTGGCCAGCTGACTCAGAGCGTTCCCTGAGCTGCCGTGGGGGCTCCGTGAAGTCCGTGAAGTCCATCTCTGCAGTCTGAAGGCTCCTGATTTCCCACAAGATCCTGAACGTCCCTGACAATGACTATTCTGTAAGCAAGGTTTGTGAGCTCCCTGGTGATTCTAGGATATATCTGGAGATGCTAAGACGTCCTTTGTTGCACCGGTGATGCCAGAACCCTCTGCAACTAAACACTAATGATAATGAGTGGAGATCCAAGTTGATGTAGCCAAGGGGTATTTTGTGCTGTTTTTGCGTTTTTTTTTTCTTCTCATAGCATGACAAGATACTCTAATACATTTGCATAACACAAAATGCAATGCTGGTGTGTTGGTGTGTCATTGGCCACACCTGCCATGCTACATTCTGCACCCATGCTTTTGATGCTGATCACTGTACTTATCGATCGTTTCGAGCGGCTGGACTGCCTAATGATGAGTTCCGGTGGTTGCCCGGGACAACAGCGTTCAATTACGCTGGCCGGCTCGAATGACTCGCATGGCCGACTGGGCTGACTGCATGCTTCTGTGTTGATCAGCTCATTGCTGAGTCGCTTAAAATGGCTGCACGTGCCTCGGCGGTCTGCATTTGCATATTGTAATGTTGCCGGTTGTGAAACACCGTCGGACTTAGCCCTGCAGGAATGTGGATGATGAAATAATTTCGGGTGTTCTGCTAGTCTGCCCAGCGCCAGTTTATTGGATAATTTAACATAGAAGGTCTTTTAATGATCACGAGCAGACCGCGCTGCCGCGGAAGTTTCCTGCAAATGCGATTAATTTCATGTTTCATCGCGTGGTATTGCAAACAGCACGGCTCTAAGATGCCATCTCGAAGACATCTGCTCAACTTTGTGCGCTTGGCTGTGCGGCCGGGTCAAAGTTTTGCAATATTCTTTTATTCAGAAATCCTCAAGTGATGTTGGACGGCTAGTTAATTTTGCGCTCCGCAGTGGAAGCGCTATGAGGATGTGCTTGGCAAGCCCACAGAGGTCCCGTGCTGGCCACTTAGCAGACACATGTCCTCTCCGCGCCCACGCCTTCATCAGCTCAAATGATGCGAACTTGGCACCGGTATTGTAAGCATTGTCGTTCCGGGAACTGCTCAGGGCTTATTCCCGGCCCGGAGCAGCATTCACCGACCTGGTGAATGGATATTCCATTAGGACTTATGAATTGGCTGGCGCTCCGATGGCCATTCGGAATGCACTTACCCGTTGTATCGAGCGGCCCTCTTATTTTCATCAGCGCATCTGAAGTATCACCCGGGGCGCGCCGGACGACGCCGTCGGCACGCCATCAAGCCGACGGTCATTTCGCGAACAAACACTGGCCAAGCTGGCCACATGGCTGCAGTTGTTTGACTAGGCCAAGCAGTTCTGGATTAAAGAAAAACGGCTGGCGGCAGCCCAACAACATAAATAATCGGGAATGGCTCCAGTCGTCAAAGTCTGACACCGTTCCAGACATGAGCTCCGCTCCGAAATGTGTGCTTATTTTCGCAGAACGTAAACACGGAGGTACGGAAAGACTATAAAGTGAGACTCTTCTAGCATGAAAGGCTGGGGTGACACTTCAAAGCGTGCCTTCATGTTTGAATAGAAGAACCTTTTGTATGCACAGCAAATGGCTCATTTGCCTCTCTCCTTTCGGTATTGTTAACGTTCAATTTCCGCTACTTTCGAAATGCTTTCTATCCAGGATAGTAACAGGACAGGGCTCCGTTATTTGAACAAGAAATGTAATGCCGCAGAGACGCAGAAGTAGCTACGCGATGTCTTCGAATCAGTAGTATAATGTTCACCCGAACTAATAAGCGATGGTGTTTCGTCCTGGCATCACCGTGCTATCGATTATCGATCTCTAGTCCCCCGCATTGTTTTTTATTCACCTCATTTCTTTAATTATCTCATCATTTCTTTATTAACACTAGAGGGAAACATTCTGGAAAAGTGCTGACTTCACCACCCAGCCAATAATTAACTTGGGCTCTGCTCGGGCACATTGGGATTAATCCATTGTGCCCAAGCAATGCCCAAGTTAATTACTGTCTAGGCAATCTCAGATTTGCCCAGGGTGAAGGGAAGCGGATATCTGAGCATCTGGATTACGTTTGTAGATCTGATGTCAGAAATGTCTGTCCCGCAGTTTGCGACCCCCAGTGGCGGATCCTCGGCCACAGCCGCTCGTTTCCGGTAGATACCGGCAGCGGTGTCGCTCCAGGCCGGGCCCGTCCGTCCCGTCTTCATTACCTGCAACACACAGTATTGATCCCCGAGGGAATAGCCAATTACGGCCGGGCCGACCGACACGATAACGTCTGGATGATACTCACAGTCAGCTGCGTGCGCCGGGTCGGACGCGCAGCCCTCCCCAGGTGACGTCACGACCACTCGGCCCCCGGAGGGACCGATCGGATTCAGCTGGCACGGGGATCGTGTATACGCAGGCCGGCACGATCCCGGCGCGACGTGGATACGCCCGTGTGGTTGCACCGGAAAGTGGCCTGCCGCCTGTTTACCATGTGAATCTGGTGTAGATGGTAATGCCATGCTGGTTAGTCAGCCCGCCTTGGCCTCCGACCCTCGCCGCTCGTTTGGGAGCTTTCTACTCGGGCAGGGGCCGGCTGCTGTTGTTGCGATGGAGGGCAGCGGAGCGGCGTTACAGCCCGTTCCGGCGTACGTGACCGCTGTGAGAAGCTGCCCGGGAGATGATGGCGTCCCTGGCCAGCCGGCTCTGAACTCCGCACGGTCCCCGCCACCAGAACTGACCTTACCCTTCACCGATCGGCCATCCATCGGACGAGGTGTTAATTCGCCTCCTCTGGTGGGCCGCGGGTGGCTCGCTGATATCTGTCGACACACCGGGGGCGATCAACCCAGCTGTGGTCCGGCTCTGTGGTGCCGGGGAGGGGAGGGGATGTGTCGATCGGCGTCGCGGACGGCCGCAGGGCTGCGGCAGCTCAGCTCTGAGGGCTGCGGCAGCTCTGCTCTGTCTGCTGGTCTCGGGCGGATGAGCTGGCGGCGGTCGGTGCCGTTAGCCGCCGCCGCCGCCGCCTCCGCTGCCTCCGGCCAGCCTCAGCTCCACACCGGAACAGGAAGGATATGGCGACGTGCCGCCGGCGTGGACCGTTTCCTGTGGGCCGCGACGACTGGTGTGTGCTTCGGCGACAGTGGTGTTACTGACATGTCCGCTGCGATACAATTAGGACAATAATGCTTATGTAATGCGATTAAATAATAAAAAAATGTCATCAGAGTGGCTTATTGCTTTCTTTATTTCTCATTTTATATAAAATGCTTCTTTTCAGCTCCAGATATTTACAGTTTAAGGTTATTTATTGGTGACTTATATTATATTTGATTTGTTGTAATTTGCTTCTAATGAAAGGAGTGCGGTGACAGTTGGCCTTCGTCAAAGCAGTCTGCTCATGTGCATCGCCAAACGTTACGGGGTACAATACCATAGTCTGCAGCGTCAGTCCGTCGCCTCACTGGTGGCAATGGCGACAGAGCTGCCCCCCCCCCCACACGTCTGACACAAGCCGGTCTTCACGGCAGCACACGACTGCAGCAGTGGAGCCGAGCCGCCGTCAGTCGTCACCGTCACCGGACGTCACCGGACGTCACGGGAGGCTCGACAGCCGTCAGAATCCGACCATGGTCCGGCTGGAGTGCCACTGCAGGAGCACCGCTCCTCCCCCTCCAGTGGCGCTCACCGTGTAACGGCACACAGTCTCATCTGCCCCGGCCCGGCTCCACGGCGCCCCTCCTCTGCTCCGTCCTCTGCTCCGGCCACGACTCGCTGGCTGTGGGACGGTCAGAGCCGCCGTCCCGCCGGCGGCCAGTGTTACAGTAGCTCGCCGTTTATTGAGACTCATTTCCCGGCTAGGTGGTGTTTCGATCATCGTCTGACGCTTGATGAACAGGGCCGAGCCGGGAACTGCGGTCCCTGACTGGCCGGCCCTGCTGGTCCGACTGGTCTCTGGTGGTCCCTGGTGACCCCTCTTGACTCCTGGAAACCCCTGGTGGCCCCTGGTGGCCCCTGGTGGCCCCTGGTGGCCCCTGGTGGTCCCTGGTGGCCCCTGGTGGCCCCTGGTGGCCCCTGGTGACCACTGGTGACCCCTGTAAGACCCCTGGTGACCCCTGTAGATCCCTTGTGGACCACTCACGATCCTTCTGCTATCTGGTTTCCCCTCTGGTGACCCCAACTAGCCTCTAGTGACCCCTGGTGGCTCCTCGCGACCCCTGCCAGCGGAGTGGTGTAGAGACAGACAGCCGTCGCGACGGGCCGTGTCTCGCCACTTGTCTCGCCGCCTGGACCTCCGCTGTCGGCTGTCAGCGGATCTGATGTCGATTTTCCGTCAGTGTCACATTAAAACCCCACGAGCGTTCAACAGCGCATGTGAGGTGCACTGTAAAGCCCCGTCCACCGCGACAGTTAATGGCCAGAGGTGTCCCGAGCCATCTCTCGGGATTACCGTCACAGTTGGCTGGGGGCCGCGCGTGAGCGTGACGGAGGCTGCACGCGCGCACATGCGTGTTCTCGTGCGCTCACGTGACTATCCGTGCTGATTTGGTAAAAATAATATGCACAGTGCGTGCATATTCAGCACACGCACACACACGCCTACATGCTCGGCCTAATTGAGCGAAGCACGTAACGTCACAACAGTCATCCAGTTTGTCTTCCCGAGAGGCACCAACCACTACAAACTGAAGAGCATTCCAGTCATGATTGTCGGGACATAGCGGGCTGGGGGCTGCGTCGAGGATAGCGCTTTGTGGACGATGACGGCGGGATTCTGTGGCTGACTGGTGGAGAGCCACGGATGGTCTGACAGCGTCTTCCCGGGCTGGTCGGTGTTCTCTTGGTCGCCTGTTGGGAGCCGGTGATGATTGACTCTGCTCCCCCGGCTCTGTGGCGGGCGTGAATCGCGCCGATCGGCGGGTGTTCACGCACGGCGCCGGCCCGCCGAACGCACCCGCATTCCAGAGCCAGCCGGCCGTGCCGAGTTCGTGCTCGAGAGGTTTGTGAGCCACTGGCGGCCGCGGTTCGGGAACCTCCGGCGGAGGGCCGGTGAAAGTGGCAGGGGAGGGGTGGGGAGACTGAAGAGGAGGCCGGCCCGGGGTCACGGAAGGTCAGCCGAGGATGAGGCTCAGCAGCCGCCGCCGGCCAGGGTGCCGCCTCCCTCGGATCAGAGTATTACATACATAAGGCGGACGCGCAACAACTCCTGCGCCGTTTAGATGATTTATATTCGGTAGCAGGCATTTTCGAGTTGTGTTCCTTGTTCGGAAAGGATAATAGTCAACATTATACATCGCATACTTTTTACATTTTAAAATTAATTATAAATAGATAATGTCAATTTTTTTTTACTGGAGATATGTTGAGCTATGTTCGCCACTGCTCTCAAAATTAATCTGCTTATTTTGGTTATAGCATAACTACCAGGAACAATGAGCTGCAGCGTTCAGTGTGGTGCACTGGTACTTTAATCTCAGTGTAGTTGGCTGAACCGTGGGAAGATGGCAGATTCATTAGGCCTGTTATGGGCCGGCTGCATGTTTGGGCCGACACACTTCACGAGGGTAATCAAATACAGTTAGGAAAACGAATGGCCTGAAACAGACAAAATGCACCGTTGCTGATGTCAAAGAACGAGTTGGTGCTTAGTTATATTCGACGAGGGTCATATTCTGAATTTCCTGCTGTTATGTAATTTAAGGATAAAAGCAAATGAGATCGGGGTGCTTTTAGGTCCCCGTCAACTTTCAAATCATCAATACTATCCCATGACGACACATGACAATCATTGACCTGAAAACGCAGCTCGCCTCTCCCCTGCCGCTTTTTCCAGACGTCGTTTCCCCGGTTTCTTCAGCTGGTGCCTCTGGCTGTTATTGGAATCGACTCCGGCGCGTCTGCAAACAAATAACTGCCGACGGCGCCGGAGAGAGAGGGGAGAGAGGAGGGGACAGGGGCGAAGATCAGCGCCCGGCCGAACCACTAAACTCTATGGCCGAACACGTGGTGGCCCTCGACGGCGACCCCCGCCGAGGGCTGAGTCATGCGGGACGGCCGTGGCTGCACCGGCTGTTGACGACACTCTCAGCTGCCGGGCAGAGACACTCTCAGCTGCCGGGCAGAGCTGCTTCCAGTCAGGACGGATGACAGAGAGCGGCTGGACGGCTGGCAGAGAGCGGCTGGACGGATGGCAGAGAGTGGCTGGACGGATGGCAGAGAGTGGTTGGACGGATGGCAGAGAGCGGCTGGACGGCCTGTGAAGAGCGGCTGGACGGATGGCAGAGAGCGGCTGGACGGATGGCAGAGAGTGGCTGGACGGATGGCAGAGAGCGGCTGGACGGCCTGTGAAGAGCGGCTGGACGGATGGCAGAGAGCGGCTGGACGGCTGGCAGAGAGCGACTGGACGGCCTGTGGAGAGCGACTGGACGGATGACAGAGAGCGGCTGGACGGATGGCAGAGAGCGGCTGGACGGATGGCAGAGAGCGGCTGGACGGATGACAGAGAGCGGCTTGACGGATGGCAGAGAGTGGCTGGACGGATGACAGAGAGCGGCTGGACGGATGACAGCGGCTGGACGGCCGGTGGTCGACGGGAGCGAGTACGGCCGTCTCCCGCCCTGTGAAATCATCGCACCAGACCGCCTGCCCGGGATGACTGGTGTCGGCGTGTTTATTGTTACACGGCACTGGCCGAACGCCAGACGGCCTCGTCCCGGCTGCGGAAGGCTCGAAATCAGCCCAATAATGCTGCTGATATAGGCGACCGATCGACTCACGGTACCGGCCGCCGCCGCCAGCCCGTACTACGGCCGTGGTGTGCAGCGGTGTGAACCGTGTGTGGACCGTGTGTGGACCGTGTGTGGACCGTGTGTGGACCGTGTGTGGACCGTGTGTGGACCGTGTGTGGACCGGGTCACGGGTGTGTAGAGTCACGGTCACGCTGTGCCGCGGGCCGGGTGACTGTGCCGCAGCCGGGCAGCTACTGGACGGAAGCCACCGAGCCGTGTCGGAATGCTGGTCTGACCCGCGGCGACCGCTGCGCCTGCCGACCGCAGTGTGATGAGCCGAGCCTCGTCCTCGTTACTGCGCTGTGCTGAATGATGAACGGCGTTACCGCAGCGTGATGAGCCGCGTCACTGCGTCACGCTGGCCAGTCACCCGTCACGGCGACTCGGCGTGACGTGACGTGATGGCAGCGTGACGTGACGTGACGCGCTGTCGGCTGACCGTGCTGCTGAGCTCTGACAGTGGAGTGGTGATATCGCCTGCAGTGCAGCCGGCAGTAGTCGGCCGAGTACTACACACAGCTTTCTCTGACTGGACCGGCGCTGTGCGTTGGCCCGAGCGGCCTTCCACGCGACATGTTGCGCACATGACTCACAGAGCTCAGACAATGGGCATTACATTAGCGGTGCATTACACGGTATTGTCCTGGGCTCGGCACGGCACGCCTGTCTCTCGGCGAGGCTCTCGTCCCACTGAATAGATCAAACGGGCCGCGTGCGACCTGGCAGATCGGTTTGACCCCTGACCCTCCGCGGGCCAGAGGTGATCGCTCTTGTTTGTGTTTGTTGGACTGGCGAAAGGCCGGCTGGGGGTGTGAACTGCGTGCCGCCCGCGTGTGACCCAGTCCGACTGACCTGCGCTGGTGTTACTGGCCGACCCGGCCCGGCCCGGCCCGTGTGCCATTACAGACCGTGCCCGGGTCACATTACGCCGGCTGGATACCCGTAATTTAGCCCGATGGCGGGGCCTAACTGAAGTGTAGCTGACGGCCACGCTAAAATGACGGCTCGTGAGCATGGGATCAGGTCTGAGAGACATTGAACGGTAATAACGTTATTCGAATGCTTGTAATGGCAGCCATATTTCTTATCCGTTGCTTGTATTCAGAAATGACACGTGGCATTATGAACAGTTAAGATAAGATCGGATTTATACAGAAACGCTGTAAGGGTCTGTGGACAATTCAGATACGCATCTCTATTTGAAAGTCATGCAAACGTTGATTTCAACGAATGAGTACAGCATTGAACATTCCCAACAGATACGCTGCATTCGTGTTTGAAATCTTCCGGCTCCCTCTCTCCCCTCTCCCTCTCTCTCCCTCCACATCTCTCTCCTTTGTCCCTGTGCCACTTTCACCTCATAATGCCCGCTTTATCGTCGTGTCGTATCTACCTTTTGATTCATTCATTGTGTCGGCCGCCGATCGGTACACAAATGCGGCATGTACCGCTACATTCGCGTCCTGTCCCGGCCCCGGCCGCCGTACGCCGCCGGATGTTACCGTTTTCGCGCATTGTCTCTGCGGCACACATTCAGACACTCATACCGAGCCACTCAGCCCCAGAAACATCCACTCAGCCCCAGAAACATCCACCCAGCCCCAGTAACATCCGCCCCATCTAATATTACTCACTGAAACAGCCCTGCGAATATCACGCAGGGAAAAAGACGCTCGGATATCACTCGCGGAATCGACATCGCGAATATGCAGCAGGGTAGTGGGGGGGGGGGGGCACTGCACTGGTGCGCGCTGTCTTGGCTGCAAACCGGCAGCCGACGAATGCGATATGAACTGTGGATTTTGTGCAATGTGTGCGCTGCACGAGTGTCTTGCACGGAACACGAGCACTCTATTATATTGTGTCGTGCGTGACTCAAATGTACGAGTAATAACATGAATATCCGTCATACCAAGCCGGCACGGAAATAGGCACAGTGGCGAACGAGGGACACATTTTTATTTCATACGCACATATCGAGCGCTGAAGGTTTATGGCCGGGCGTACATGCGAGCCAACCATTACGTAACTTAACCGGCGACAAATACAGGTGGACAGAGTAGCCACCCTCGCTGGCATGCGTGACACACACAACACATACATCACACCAGCGTTCTTGTCTGACGTCTGACGTTCTGACGCTCTGACAGTCTGACGTTCTGACGTCTGAGTCCTGACTGTCCGACGTAACGTCAAACACGTCAGGCTCCGTGAAAACAAAACGCGCACTATCCGTCATCCAGCAGGCAGGACACGGCGCTGGCAGCCATGCAACAAACTCTGCGACACCCGCCAGCCAGCCCTGCTGACAGCTGGTCGGTACTGCGTGGGGCGCTCCGTCACCGCCGTCTCGCCGAGCCCCGGTCTCCGTCCGGGTGGCAGGCCGCTCGGCTCGGCTCGGCTCGGCTCGGCTCGGCTCGGCGCAGTCCCGTTGGCCGACGAGCCGGCGGTGCCGCCCGCGGCCACCGCAACACACACACCGGAAGCTTACCGCACACCGGACCCGCGGCGGAACGAGCCGAGCCGAGCCGAGCCCCGAGCCGAGACCTGGAGACGGACCGAGCCGAGACCTCGAGACGGAGACGGAGAGCCGAGACCCGAGGTCGGAGACCCGGACGGAGGAGTGACGAGTGGCTCGGGCCGACTTGGTCCTGTCCAGAGAAGCTCTTTACGCCTTGCAGCTGCGGGGAGCTTGTGCCAGTATTTCTACACCGGATTATTTCAGATACAGTTGTCATTCTGCACTTGCCCTGCCCTGGTTTGCTGCGAACTCTGTGCTGAATTCCCGCATTCCTGGGTGACGTCATCACATCAGCGTGTCCCCCACGCGCGTTGCCGTGACGGCTGCCGCGATTCGCGTCATCCGAGTCATCGCGTCATTCGCGTCATCGCGTCATTCGCGTCATTCGCTGTCCGGAGCGATGACTGAGCTTTGTCGGATCGATGCGAGCTGCCAAAGCCGCGGCCGGCCCGAACTGCAACAGATTGGCCGAGCCGAATGTATCAGCTGGAGCGGAATGGCCGACTGGATGAAGCCCGATTCCACTGACTTGTTTGGAACGGTCGGAAATCGATGGATGGGAATGGAGACGAGGATAGAAAGCAATCACCGTCCTAGCGGTTGTATAGGTCAAATGCTGAGTTTGTGTCATACACTGTAGTGGAAAACTACAGCGACAGTCTGGAACAGCGGCATGGTGGGTGTGACACCCAACTTATAAATAGTTATGTTTCATCATTCATTAGGCGCGCAGCAAACCCGAGCGCAATCATAAACTAATGAAAAACGTGTCGCTTATTACTTGTCCCGATATTGCCGGGATGCTATCTTGTCTTGTCGGCGGAGCGGTGTGTCACCGCGTGGACGACACGACCGTTCCCGGTACGTGTCCCCGTGTTTGTTGATGTAGCCGAGTCGGGTTAACAGCTGGAGCAGCTCGGTGGCCACTAGCCGTCAGCCGGGACCGTCATCGGCCGCCATCGAGGACCGTGTCCAGTCAGTCCGGCACAGGCTGGTCAGTGGTCACTGGTCACCTTTCCCGGCCCCGGCGTCCGGCGTCCGGCGTCCGACCCCGGCGTCCGGCGTCCGGCGTCCGACCCCGGCGTCCGGCGTCCGACCCCGGCGTCCGGCGTCCGGCGTCCGTCCGGTGTCCTGTCGTCCGAAACAGCGTGCGTTGTCATCCGGACAAATCCAGCCGGCCTCCTCTGTATAGAGTGGCGCACTCGACTCATATCACCACGAACTTGGATCAGTCTATTAAACGGCGCCGTTGCCTAGCAACCGGATCGATTGGCCGTGCGTGATGCGTCGTAATAAACACGCTGCGAGCTGTGTTCGGGGAGACCCAGCTCGATGTCACCAGGTGACTGATCAGTTGCCAGGCACGGGCAGGCGTGGCACCGAGGCACGGCCGGCGTGGCACCGAGGAACGGCCGGCGTGGCACCGAGGCACGGCCAGCGCGGCACCGAGGCACGGCCGGCGTGGCACCGAGGAACGGCCAGCGTGGCACCGAGGCAAGGCCAGCGTGGCACCGAGGCACGGCCGGCGTGGCACCGAGGCACGGCCGGCGTGGCACCGAGGCACGGCCGGCGTGGCACCGAGGCACGGCCGGCGTGGCACCGAGGCACGACCAGCGTGGCACCGAGGCACGACCAGCGTGGCACCGAGGAACGGCCAGCGTGGCACCGAGGAACGGCCAGCGTGGCACCGAGGAACGGCCAGCGTGGCACCGAGGGCGAGGCACTGAGCTTGGAGTGTTGAGTGTGCTCATCGGCACTGTAATGTGCGCCCGAAAACTTCCTGTCGATGAAGACACTTCTCGCAGCGACGGCGAATAATTCGTTTCAGCAGTTGACGAAATCGATTCGTGTTCTTTGTTGGTGATGAGAGAGACCCTTCGAAGAGTTTGAAATTATGCGCTCTCGTCTTGTTCGGATTATGTAAGCATTCATTTATATGTAAATGTCATCAGGAGTGATTGGCTTAGTTCCCGCTGTGCGAATGGAAACCGAATGTTTGTTCGCCGTTGTTAAATATACGACGATGAGTGTTTGACATCAGTTTATGGGCCACTGGGCTGTGACGTTAACAGGGACATAGGAACTCATTTGAAGTTGGGGGGGCAAAATGCATTTTGAAGTCGATTCTTTCCATGCAACGGTCCTAGGCGTAATGTTAAATCCGGAAATGTTTGGGGGGGGCAGTTGCCCCCTGGCCCATGGCTCCTTACGCTATGGACGTTAACAGTTTGTTGTACGTCATTGGGGGTCTGTGACGTTCCATTTTTGTGATGGTATGTGCGTCTCTGCCTTGTGCAACGGCTCGTTCGTTATACGGTTTATAATTTTATACATACATTTAAACTGTTATAGGTTACCTATCTCCCCATCATACGGTTATGTACGGTACACATCCGGTACGGTACCATCAGTCTGCCTAATATTATACGGACATATGTGCCCATTAGACGTGGCCATCCCACGTTGCGTGAACGCGATGAAAGCTCTCTCCAAACTCATTGTTGACCGGAGTACATGGGTTCATGGGAAGCGTCGATGCCCTGGGAACCTGTGGAGGCTCGGCCGATGATGCCAGGCTTGTTAGCCAGGATTTTTTTTCTCATTGGGGTGGGGTTCAACGTCGGAAAAATGCTCCTCATCTATATTGCTGCTAACCGGGGGAGAGGGAGGGGAGGGTCGGGCCGGGCCGTTCAGAGAATCCCATTTCTATCTAGTGTCAATTTATTTTGTTCGGGGGGGGGGCATGACCGCCACCCGGCTGCGCAGGATAAGGACGTTATTTCCGAGCTGCTCAATGTACCACATGCTTTCGTACCCTCTGAGCATGAACTGATTTTGTTGAACAAATGACGATAACATAAACTGTGCGCAAGTTTTGCTTGTCCACGCATGTGAAGCAACGAGGACGGCAAAACTGCGGATGATAGCGAAAGAGCGGTTTCTGCGATTTGATGACAAATCGGACATATTTAGGTATGCTACCATATGTTTGAAATTATAAAAAATGTCCGCCTGCTGTCCCTCTCTTTCAAAGGCACTCGAATGCTTCTGTCTACAGGTTAGCACAGGCTTTGCAATCACTTCACCATTCGCTGACATTGCCATGTTTGCTGACGGCCACGTTTCTTTATGACGAGGCTATGACTGGCATGCGGGGCGGGGGGCGATGGGGGGCTGTGCCAACTCGTGCTGACTCTGGGACACCCGGCGGAAACTTATGCTGCAGTGCACGCTGCAGCGCTCGACAGCGAAGCAAACCACCCGCGAAGCACCTGCGAAGCACCCGCGAAGCGAGGTTGGAGGAGCAGTGGTGCAGCGGCGTGACTGCGGTGTGACGGGCAGTGGCGCGTGACTAGATGCAGTTCCGTCTGCATAGCGGCGTCATGCAACGTGGCGATGCATCGTCGGGCGGATATAAGCGTCATTAGTCATCGCGGTGCAAAGGGTGAACATCTGATGACCCACCACTGCAGAGTGACACCATGGACACACTGCAGTGACTTCTATGACACATGCAGTGGACACGACGCTGCAGAGGGACGGGGCGATGATTCTGCTGTTTGGGAATTCGACTTCGCTTTGTGAATGGGCTGGGCTCAGTTGTGCCGCTGAAGTTTCTTTAAGTACAATGCGATATTTGGTGTGCGGTACGTCGGTGCTGTTCGCGAGGCACTTGACACACAGTTGGACTTTACACCACTACACACACGGCACACACTCGGTGACGCAGATGTGTTACGCGGATCGAGGTCGCCAGCAGTGTTGATTGTGGCGGTGCGCGTGTCCCTGGGGGGGGTAACAGCTGCTCCAGACCGACTCACCGCCCCCCCCATATCCACACGCACACACGCACACACACACGCACAAACACACAAACACACAAACACACAAACACACAAACACACACACACACACACATACACATACACACGCACGCACACACGCACACACGCACACACGCACACACGCACACACTCACACACGCACACACACACACACACGCACACAAACACTACACCACACATAAGCCCCGTGCCGTGGCTGGTTTTCCTAGCGGGCCGCTGTTTCAGTGTACTGCTGAACTGCCGACAGCTAATAGACGAGATAAGCACGCCACAGCAAGTGTTTGTATACATGCATTTAACGAGGATCGGCCCCGAAAACTGCCGAATCATGCCGCTCATTAATTAAGTCTCGAGCGCTGGCCGGATCGGCAGCGGTGTGCACCTGGACCACCCGCTTCCATCGGGGCCCGGCTGCTGCGCCGCCACTGCCGCCGCGCGTACAGCCACACCTGTGAGTGTCATCCGGCCCGGAGTCCCCATGTGGACCTGTCACTGGGATCGCTCCAGTGACATGAAGTCACTGGAACCACAGTGCAGAGTGTGACTCGTGAGTTCTAAGTCCGGTGAAGGCCCTCGTGATGTGTGGCCAGTGATGGGTCCTCGCCAGCCAGACGGCCGGCGACGCACCAGTGGCCCTCGTGATGTGTGGTCAGTGATGGGAAGGAGTCCTCGCCAGCCAGACGGCCGGCGACGCACCAGTGGCCCTCGTGATGTGTGGTCAGTGATGGGTCCTCGCCAGCGCCGGCGACGCACCAGTGGCCGACACCGGGAGCTGACTGAACGGTCATCAGCTCTGAGAACACCGGCAGCCCCAGCTGCCATCACCTGCCTCCACAGTACCTGTCACGACTAACGACTGCGCCTTGGACAAATGAAACAGGCGTCCCTGACCCTGCTGGGTGACTGGGAACGGCCGCGCCATTTGTAATGACGCCCGGATTGTGGCGGGAGCTCCGTGACGGGACCGAAATCAGCTGGTTCAGCCGGAAAACAGAGCGGCCTCTAAGCTCTCTTAGTGGCAGAGCTTAGCTTAACACGTATTTTCATGGGTTGAGAATGGTTCAACGCTGAACAAGAATGTATAGCCTCGAGACGGAAATGACCTGACCTTTCTAATGGATACTAGATGAAAGCGGGCGGGAAGTTATGCTGTTCTGCATGTTTGTTCGTCTGCTGCATTAACTTATTATGCTTACCTAAAAACTGTCCGATGAATGTGAGCTGCAATCACACACTTGATTGCGCATACCCTTTGCCTCTTATCACATGGCTAAGACCCGTGACGTGTAATAGGTGCTGATTCCTCTGGCGTCTTATCCCTGCTGCAATCAGATACTTTTCTCTCCTCTAAGTCGGCAGATCTCCATTTTTGGGCTGCCTCTGTCCAATTATGACGGCTGCTTATCTCGACCAAGCAGTGCGGTGCACGGTGATCGGGGGCGCTGGTGCGGGTTTTAGTGACATGCTGACTGCTGAGTCCTTTATCGCCTTATCTAAAGCCGACAGAGCGAATACGGTACCCGAGAGCGGGACAAACGACGAGCAAGTGGGTCAGGTCATGAAATCGCAGACTGCCGACCACGGAAATGTGCGATGCATCTGAAGTATGTTGTATCGGGCGTTTCCTCCTGTTTACAGTTGTTATAATTACTGCTTATTTTTGTTAGAATGAAACCGCGGAAACGACATATATTATTTGCAGCGTTATCTAGTGCGGTTATTCGAGCAGCAATTTATTGTGTTACGCACATCGCTACAAATTGTTGACTAGATTAACTAGAGTCTAGTCTAAGTAGTCTAAAGAGTCTATAGTCTAAAATTAACTATAGTCAGGAGTCCGCAATGACTAGTTACTTACTACTTACATAACCTTTGATTAAATTAAACACCTGAACCTCTACGCTCTATCATGCTATACTACGGCGCTTTATGGATCGAGTCGGCTTATATAGACGTGCTCTGTAGGCTCATGGTGCCCACTAAATGCGTACTTTAAAACATATTCCCTGGCCGGTACGCCCGGCTGCCGCCACTTCGGACCAGGACTAATGAGGCTGTTAGTTCCGCTTCCCACCCGTGTTCCGCTGGCGTCTATTCCTATTACGTTCTGCCACCGTGAACCTGACAATCACCGGCCGTATTTCTGAGGTGTGCTCATCAGCGTATTATTTCCATATTCTCATACCTGGCCGCTATGGGCCCAGGTGCGACGCAGCGTAACTCCAGACGTAGTAAAGTGACTACCGGTTTGAGCCCTGGTGTACAACCTGAGGCCGGCGAACCTGCGCCGCCTGTGCTGCTCTGTAACGGGGCGGTCTTACGTTATTACGTTACGCCCGGTGGCTGAGCGGAGGGGGCCCCGTGCGGGCACGANATTCCGTTCGAATGGCGGCCACTCAGGGTGGCTGCGCGGCTCTGCAGCCTGATGAACCAATATGCTGGCGGCCGGATGGTGTGTGTGGGAGGCGGCACAGCCGGGCTGGCCGGAGATAGTGTCCTCACAGCCGGGCCGCGGCCGGTCGTCCGTTCGACGATCGATGTGCAGTGCCGCCCGCTCTGCTGCAGCGCGCCGACTGAACTGTGCGTCTGTCGGTGGAGAGCCACCACAGGTGGGCGGGGGGGGGGGGGCACATGAAGTCACCGCCGAGTCGCTGAGCTGGCGCGGCGCTGAGCTACCGCCTCTGTTGTCAGCTCCAGACAACTGTGCTTAAACGAAGGGTTTAAGTTGTGCCCCGGCCATCTTTCGCACTGTCTGGGCCCTGAGGCATGTGGTCGGAGTTCGGCGTTGAGTGCCAACGTCGGTGGCGGGGATCTCGTGTCTCGCAGGGCCGTGTTCCCACGCTCAATGCTCTCAGGTGTCTCACCAACTTTCGAGTCACGTCCCTTCCCGTTCTCAAGTTTCCTACTGTGTCTCAAATGTCCCCCACGGTATGGCATGCCCCTTCCCTTATCGTATATCGCCACCGGTATCATCTATCTCGTCTTCAACCGCAGCCATGCCGGCTAGATTTCGTTCTGATGGCAGTGGAAGGGGACCGGAGGGAGGTCGCAGTGCGTTGGGGTCATGGACATTGGGCAGGGACAGCGCCGTCCCGCTGAGGTCATGGCCAGGAACAGCGGCCGTCCTGCTGAGGTCATGGCCAGGGACAGCGCCGTCCTGCTGAGGTCATGGCCAGGAACAGCGCCGTCCTGCTGAGGTCATGGCCAGGAACAGCGCCGTCCTGCTGAGGTCATGGCCAGGAACAGCGGCGTCCCGCCGAGGTCATTCATGACGTGGTCAGACTGTTCAGAGTGGTCTCCATCTGCTCCCTGACAGAGCTGCCGTCTGCCGTTGGCGGACGGCGGGCCGGCCGCCGCCGCCGCACCGCACCGCCGCCGCTGCCACCGCCGCAACTCACCGCCCGGACGGCGGAACGGACATGGTCGGCGACACCGACTAGGCTGTACACCAGCTGACATCAGCTGATATCAGCTGACTTCAGCTGACTTCAGCTGACTTCAGCCGGGACACGGCCGCCCGCCGACCCGCCTGTCGCTGCCGATATCTACCCGGCACGCGACTGCCGGCCAGCCGTGACCTGACCACGTCAACAGACGGCCCTCCGTGGTGACCTGACGGTGTCTGGTCAGTGGTGAGGGCGGCCGGTGAAGGACCCGCCGTGACGTGACACGTCACAGACGGCCCTCCGGGCGACTGACGTGTTCTGGTCAGTGTCGAGGGGGCGGTGAAGGACCAGCCGTGACCTGACACGTCATCAGACGGCCCTCCGTGGTGACCTGACGGTGTCTGGTCAGTGGTGAGGGCGGCCGACGGGCTGCCCGCCGTGACCCGGAGCTCAGGCGCGCCGGATCTGCCAATAACTAATCGCTGGGAGGGGTTGTCCTCCGCCCTGCCGCCCGTCGTCCACCCTGTTGCCGCCCGGGAAGCACGTGCTAGCCGTGGGCGGCGCGTTTGGCTATCTATGGGCGGAGCGCGCCGGCCGACGCCGTTAGGGTCTAGTCAGCTGCGGTGACTGGCTGCTATTCTCCGACAGAGGAGGAGATGAGGGGGAGCACTTCACTCGGGCGCACCTGGGAACGACGCGGCCCGCTGACGTTCACCACACAGTCGCTCTGGAGCGGCACGTGCCCCGTGACATAACATCAATCATACACGGCGCGCTGACTGTCAGCCGGTCGGGCGGCGCTGGTGTTGGGCGAGGTGACCGCCGCCGCCGCCGCTGCCGCCGCTGGCTCCATCAGGTTGGCATCGGCGGGTCACGTGACAGGCGACTGAGGGGTCACAGCTGGGTACACTGCGCGGCAATCGGGCAGGGTCACGTGACACGGCGACTGCAGGGTCACAGCTGGGTACACTGACCGCCGTCCTGGCCAGGAGTGGCGGGGCGGTGTGAGGGTTTGTCGAGTGTTGGCGAACTGCGCTGTGCACCCGGCACTAGTGTGATCGAGCTGCTGAGTGAGCCCGTGTCGCATAGTGAACAGGCCGTGTCGTGACCAGAGAGACGCCGCGCAGAGGGCAGTTTGAGGTACTTCAGCCACCGGACTCCGCTTCCTGGCTGCTGTCACGCTTGGTGATTCTGCCGACACTGAGCGCCAGGACTGGGCAGGCCAGTGGCGACTCAGTAGCCTGCGTGGAGCTAAAGCTGGCTTACATCTTAGCAGTTGCGGCTGCGTTAAGCCCAGGTTATCAGTGGATGCTGGAGACGTATCTGTGAACTTCTGAATATTTATTAATCATTCCTCTAGACTTTTTCCACATTATGATCGCTTGAACTTTTCTTAGCGACATAATTTGCCAAGTCGATTGGAGTATCCCACCTTCACTGCCGGATACAAACCGGTGTTTTTGTGTGTGTGTGTGTTGGGGGGGGGGAAATCCCCAAAAGTTCTCGCAACAATTTTGAAAAGCGCATTTCGGTTTCGCTTGCTTATGCATTGATAGGATATAAATTTAAACTTTCCTTTGTAAAAATTTTGCTTTCATTTTCTTCTACATCAGGAAATGAGTCCATTTTGCCCCCAATTTAGGGCGGTTTGTCGCCGTGGTCCCTTTTGCCCCCCTTGAATCCGCCATTGCCCACCTTTATATAAACAAATTCAATCAGCTGACCTTTTTGACACCTTCCGGGGGGCGGGTGTTCTGCGGAAGAAGCATCCGCTTGTGCGGCGTCGGCTGTCCGAGCGGCCCCCATCTGGGCGACCTTCGCGGCGGCGCGGCGCCGCACTAGCGACCTCTGCGGTGCCGCCGCCGCCGCCGTCACCGCCGCCGTCAGCTCACCTGGCTGGCTGCGCGGCGCGGTGGCGGGCCGGACCGGCAGTACCGGCCGCGGCGCGACTCGGAGAGACGGCGGCGGCTCCCGGGCGGCGGCAGCGGAGAGCTCCCGAGTGCAGAGCTCGCAACTCGGAGTGGGAGTGGAGTGATCGCAACTCGCAGCCCTCTCCGGGCCGAGCCTGTGCGCTCGACTGTGGTGTCGTGTGACGTGACGGAGGCTGAGACCACAGTGTGGTCTCCGGCCTTGTAGCGTTTTAGTGGCTCGCTGTTGTGCTCGGCGGCGGCGGTGCTCGTGGCCGTCTCAGCCGTCCCATCTGCGGTGTCCCGGAGTGGCGCGTTCCCCCGGGACCGCTGCCGGCGTGTTTGCGTCGCGTCTCCCTGTCGAAGTGCTGTCGTCGGCGCCGTCGTGTCGGAGCCGTCGGAGGCGTGTCGGTGGTGACGCTGGCGTCGGCGGTGGCTGACGGTGCGGTGCGGCGTCGGGTGGCGTCCCCGGCGCCGCCGGCCGGCCACCGCCTGTCGATGCCGTCAGCGCTGGGTCGCCGCTGGAGGCCGGCCGTGCGGCGCCTCTCCGCCGCCTGGGAGAGGGTCGACCCGGCCGGCCGCGACCGCTGCGGTCGCGGCGCAGAGCTGGCCGGCTGGGAGTGGAGGCGGGGCGAGCCGAGCGTAGGAGGAGGAGAGGTCTGCGGCAGGTCACAGCCGCTGCTGCCACCGCGACGGCCGCTCTCCACGTGAGTCGAATGCTGTGCCGCTCTGTACAGGGAGAAGATGCTGGCTTCCAGTGCCGTGTCTTAGTGGAAGCTTACGGGGTTGTTGTTGGGGGATTGGTGGTTATGCAGTAGGTGATGATAACGCTTCGCATAACTGATCCGGATGTTTGGGATGATTTGTATGACATCACCGAAATTTGGAGGCTTGAGCGGGCGGCGCTCAGCGGAACCGGAACCGGTACCTCAGCGGACTCAGCGGAACCGGTACCTCGAATTCTGGCACATCAGTACTCCAAGGCTGCTTATGTTCTTAAAAGAGGTGCCACCTTTCTTCCCGCTTACCCACCAGATGTGGGTAGTAACTACCCACGTGGGTAGCACAAACGATCATTTGGATGAAGTGGGTAGTTGGTGGGTAGCAGCATTTTTTTAATAATTAAAAAGGAAAAAAGAAGAAGATTGTGATGGGAATTGGGATGCTTTAAACGCTTAAAGGCACCTCAGTTAGTGAGCAGAGATCAACACGAAACAGTTCAGCATTGACAGACGAGTTATTAAATGGCAGACATGATGAAGGCAAATTGTCTTTGTGGTTACTTGCGGGTAGCTGGCAGCCTATATGGTCATGTGGGTAGTGGTGGGTAAATGAAGGGGATTTGCGGGGCATGGCGGGCGCCACAAGCCTGAAACGTGACACCTGTTGTTCTGAAGCATTGCGATTACTTATCTTAGCCTATCACAAACACACACTTCAAGCACTTCAAGCAGAGTAAGCACTTTAAGTCTTTCAAACATGACGCTTCAAGCATCTACGATACGCTTGTTAATGATAGCTTCGCCAGCGCCGAAGTAGGACATCCGTGCTGATGTAAACAACACCATTTACTGCTTGTTGGTCACCTCACAGTAATTCGTTCCCGAATTATATTACTTCTACACGCCACATATCCGTCCAACTTCATCAGGCACGATCCCGCCGCACGACTCGGCCGTGTTTCGTTAGCCGGACAGAGAACGTCCGCACGTGTATGTGTGCGTGCTTGTGAACGCCAGAGCGCACGCGTGCTGCTGGGCTGTCACGTTGACCGCTGTCAGCTGACCTTACCTGGACTGAAGCGGTGTCACGGTGTGACGTGCTGTGACGCGCCGAGGCGTGCTGTGACGAAATGTGACGCGCTGTGACGCGCGGTGATTGTTTTGATGTGCCGTGACGGCGCGTCATTTGCAGATGTCAACGTATTGTCCCGTAATAGGAATGGCATTGTCTTGTCGCTCATGCGGGAAAAGTGGCGCCCTTGAGTTAGTCTTACCGCTGTGGAAGCCCTCCCTCAGGTATATTTTCCCACTTCTGCTCACTGCCACAGAGCGCTGCGGTGTCTGCCACTGCCCCGGAGTTCTGACCGGTTGACTGACCGACTGGCTGGAGATACCATGGCTGAGAGATACCGAGAAGATACCATTTCGCGCCATTTTTGTAGGGGGCTTTTTCGCCGAGGGGCCCCTGTGTTTTCCCGCCATCCGAAAATGCATTTCGCCGCCACTGACATCTGAGCCCGCGGTGGTCTGCCACCGTCTCTGACAGGCCGGTCAGCCGCAGCAACCTATCAACAGGCTGAAACGGTCGGCTGGCCGGCTGGCGGGCGGCCGAGCTGACTGGGCGTCTGCAGCCTGCTGACGCGAGTTTAGTCGGGGATTAGTCTGGTCCACCCGTCATCCGACCTGCTGCCGGGGCGAGGGCTGGGTGGGAGGGGCACTGAGCTGCTGTTGTCGGGTCCGGCGCGCGGCGTGGGGCGGTCGGCGGCGCGGCTTCGGCTTGAATTTGGAAGCGCCAGCTCATTTGTCGTGTTGTTAGCGTCGTCAGGTCAAACCTTGTCTCCTTAGTCCTTACATATTTTGTTTCATTTATGTTTCATAAACTTGATTATGATGATGATGATGATGATGATGCGGGGGCGGCGGAGGTCATGGCGGAGGTCATGTGTAGGCTGCTGGAGAGGAGAGGCCGTTCCCGGTCGCCGACTCCACCCACCTACCCGGCCGGCACGGCCCGGTACGCCCCGGAAGCTCTTCTAACGTCACACGACGGCCGCAGTTGGCTCAGTCAGCCGGCGGCAGGTCCGGTGGACTGGCGGCGCGCCGCAAAAGGGCACGGTGCCGCCGCCACCGAATCTGATTAGCGGCGCCGCCGGCCGTCAAGGCCCCGGCCGGTGTTTTGACTGGCAGATCGGATGTCGCCCGACCGGTCGGTCATGGGACGGTGTGGGCGGCGGGCCCAGTCAGGGACCGGCGGTCAGGCTACGGTGGAATGTCGGCGACACGCTGTCGGAGCGGTGGCGGCGGCCGTCGCGATCTCATTGCTGGGATCGAGGCCCAATGTGATAAGTTTGTGTCATTTAGGCTCAGAATTGTTAGTTTTCTGGAAACCCTGAGCTGCGTTAGCTTTGAAGCTCGCCACTACAGCTGATCGTCGTAGCTCTGCGGCTTGGCTGTTTACCGTCTGAGGAGGTCTTGTAGACTCACACTGGGCGACGTATAGTGGACACTGGACACTGGACTGCAGGGCAGGTAGCGATGTAACTTACCTTACATGGTAGCGGCCGGGGTCTTGTCAAGCAGCGTGCTCCTTGAGCATATGTGGGGAACTTCTGCCGGTGAACTTTTGCAGCTCGGTGACTTAGATCGCCCACTTATTAAAGTTCCCGAACACGTATGCGGCGCGGAAACTTCCATACCATTAGTTTCTTCTGCCATACTTGCTGGATCGGCCTGCCTGCTAAGTGCTAGTCCTAGTTTAAGGGCTTAATCACATTTTTACTGTGTGATTAAGTGTTCTCATCCGGGTGAGTGGCCATTGCGCAGCTGCGGGTCGCTACGCGGTCGCTTTAAGGAAGCCGCCACCTCCGTAGATTACCTTTGTTAACGCCGGGTGTAGCTATTCATTAGATAGTATTTATCCTCATCATTTTAAAACCTGCTCGCTCCAGCGTTGTTTTTCCGAGTTCAGTATGGAGAAAGGATAGGTCATAAGTCGTTGATATGGGGGATCAAATTAACTTGTATTCAAATGCGATTTTTTCGGTCCACGCAAACAGCTATCAAGTTTCCCAATTGAATAAGAGATACGAGCAAAGCTGCCGCTGTCATCGGAAAGGATTGCTGTATGTCCGATGAGTCAAAACTGGGTAAACATGACGTATGGTTAGTTTCCAGTTGCGGGCGCAGGGCAGAGATGCTGCCTGCTGCTGGGATCTGAGGGCTTCTTCTCAAGCCCGGTAATCTTGGACACTAAATATACAATAAATATATACAAATGGCAACGTTTCCACTTCGATTCTCAACCAATACGTGAAATCCAATTCATATACAACATATTAAGCAGAACCTGTTCAATCGAATACTCTTGTAGAGTTGTAGCATAGCTCTGGAAACCTCATCAACAAACGACGCCAGTATGTCGTCCCTGACAGACTCTGTGTCGCGGGTTGTCAGTGTCGTCTCAGTTAGTTCAGCTGTGGTCTGTGTGTCGGTGGCTCTCCTCTCGCCGACAGCCCTGCCTAGCTCAGCCGACGCAGCTCGCGTGGTAAATATACCGAGCGGCGGCGGCAGCGGCGGCGGCGGAGTCAGCTGATACGGGCCGCCCCGACCCGGGCTGACTGTTGAGAGGCGCGCTGATACGGCGGCCGGCCGGTCCGACTGGCAGCTGTACCGCAACGTGCTGCTGCCGTGCTGGGCCGTGCTGGGCCGTGCTGGGCCGTGCTGGGTCGTGCTGGGCCGTGCTGCTGCCGTGCGGGGCCGTGCTGAGCCGTGCTGCTGCCGTGCTGAGCCTTGCTGGACCGTACTGGCGTCGTACCGCTGCCGTGCTCGACCGTGTTGTGTTGTGCTGGGCCTCGTCAGACCGTGACAAGCCTGGCTGTAGGCAAGTGAAGTGCCGCCGTGCAGTGGCCTTACATCAGACCAGTGATGCTGGCTGCCTGCGTCGGTGTCGTAGCGGTTGGAAGGTATGGCTTTGGTTGCTCATGCTATCAGTCCCTCGGCTCGGCCCCCTCGCTCCGTCCTCTGGCGCTCGACCCCCCTCGAAGCCTGTGCAACGTTCACTCTGCTGCGCTCCTCAGCTCCTCCTTCGTGTTACGAGCGGCGTCCCTTCGCCTCCGTGACTCCGTGACTCCGTGACTCCGTGACTCCGTGACTCCGTGACTCCGTGACTCCGTGACTCCGTGACTCAGTGACTCACGCGGTACCGTGCGCCAGCAGGTGTCGGCTGGGCTCGGTGCCCGCTGTCGGCGTGTCGGCGGAGTAGCTGTGTTGTCGGTACCGGCTCCGGTGCCGACCCGTCTGATCTGTGATGCAGCTACCGAGCTGAGTCTCAGCACGCTGTGTCCCGGATATGTGGTGTGGACGGCAGCTCCGGGCCACCCCGGGCCGTTCTGAACTAAAGCAGTCGGTGCGCCCTAAACCCAGTCATCATTCTCACCGTACTAGCTCCGGACCGTCCGGGGTCGCCCCTGCTGATTCCGGGTCGGTCGCGGGCTCCAGCTGTATCCGTTGGGGACAGGGGCCGGCACCTAGCCTACCCGGTAGTGGCTGTGGTGGTTGGGTCGGCTGTGACGGCTGTGACGGCTGTGACGGCTGTGGCGGCTGTGGCGACTGTGGCGACTGTGGCGACTGTGACGGATGTGACGGCTGTGACGGCTGTGACGGATGTGACGGCTGTGACGGCTGTGACGGCCGTGTCGGCCGTGTCGGCCGTGTCGGCTGTGACGGCTGTGACGGCGATGTCAGCCGTGACGGGCGGACAATCACGGTGACGGCAGGCTTTGACGTCGCCCGGCTTTCCTCGCATGCCGCGGCGGTGAAGTGACGCCAACATCTATCTCGCGTTCAGCAGCGCCTGCTAGATCCAGAACACACTGACACGCAACTCCTGTGGGTCCCGGAGCGGGGCTCTGAAACTGAAGCCTGCTCTTATGATATTGATGAGCTCCAGAGACGGGGTGTCCTCGACAGTATCGTCCTGAATAATGCATGACTTCGGCGTATTTGGTAGTCATATTTTGATGGATATTTTTCCTAGTGGATTCAGTCGGGTTGATGCACATGCAACAACGTTTAAATCACGATAGTGGCTGTCCGATTCGCTGCCGTCTTGACGTCTGAATCGCGTGTTTTGGGCGCGTGCCGTCTTCGTGCCATCGTTGGAGCCGTTTTTCTGGCAATTCCTGGCCGCGTTCGTTTGGCGTCTTCTCGTGGCGTGCTGCCGTGATCTGTCTGGCGTTTCTCGGCCAGGACTGCAGTAGCGTGTTTTGCCGAGCGGTCCTGCAGTGGCGTGTTGACAGTGTGCGCTGTGCCGTACCCTGGCCCGCCGCTCGCGCTGCCGAGACACGCCGCTGGTGACGACAGCGGACACGCCCCACAGCGTGTCGCGCTGCAATCGCCGCGGCCGCGTAAACAAAGCTACGTTGCCGCCGGCAGCTGCAGCAGCTGCGACGGCGGCGGCGACGGTGGCAGAGGCGGCGGAGGTGGAGGCGATGATGGTGTAGGAGGCGCGCTACAGACGCTGTGTCGCTGTTGTGATCTGTCAGTCTCGACACGACACCGGTTAGCGGTGATTATTGCTGCGCTGATAAGGTGTCGGACGGGGACATAGCACTGGGGTTAGCGAAGGAGAAGGAGCGGATGGAGCGATGAATATCGAACATGGTGGGTTAGGAATTCTTGACATCTTTTATGTGGATGCTGGTGCACGATTTACGAGTAGTGTTTGAGCTGGGAGTTGCTATTTCTGGCTTACATTTCAGTATTTTTATCTCTCTAAACTACGACTTAAGCAGCCAGCAGAAAGGACCCATATGATAGTCGAGTGTGTTGACCGCCCCTCCGCTCCTAGCCTCTGCAAATATCACTGTGTCCTTCGATTGGGTGCTCCCGTTTTCTATCAGTGGTCATTTCCTTTCATCGTGACAATTCTGCGCATTACCAGGCCGGAGGCCGATGAATCATCGTTTAATGTCTAAAGCCTGCCACGTCCAATGTCAGTGGTGGCACCAGCCACCACAGCATGTCAAGTTCGTATTTTTTGCACTATGGTAAGCGAACTCAGTTGTCAGAATATACCTACCATTGAGTTATTATTAGGCCCTGTTGAAAGGTAAATTTGCGATGAAAATGGAAAGCTGGCTACTTGCATTCAAAGATAATTTATTTCGATTTGATGGTTCCAATCCGATTTGAGTAGTAGTATTCGATGATTCAGATTCGATGTAAATAATGTTGACAGCTCACTGCCATGAGGTCCCCCCGGGATATGGCTATGTATGTGTCACGGTGTTTAAGACTCCGGGTCATTGCCGCCGCGGTGGCCATATTTCTGTAGATTGTGTACTGCCGACTCCCAGAGCGGCGGCGCCGTCCGCGTCACCAGCCGCTGATGGATAGCGGAGTGACCGACACGGCCATGTGGCCGGTACCGGACACTCCTGGTCCAGCTCCAGACACGGATGTCCGCGCCGGTCTGTCCTCTGTCCTCCCCATACTACACTGCAGCTCTGCGGGGCCGATACCGGACATTCCTGGTCCAGCTCCAGACGGATGTCCGCGCCGGGCTGTCCTCTGTCCTCCCCATACTACACTGCAGCTCTGCGGAGCCGATACCGGACATTCCTGGTCCAGCTCCATACGATGGGTCCGCGCCGGACTGGTCCTCGCGTCTCCCCTATACTGGTGACATTGAAGTGAGCTGGCGACTCTGTCGGTAGCCGATACCACCGGACATTCCAGGTCCAGCTCCAGACGGATGTCCGCGCCGGACTGTTCCCCACTCTGTCCTCAACCATTACTACACTGCAAAGCTTCTGCGGAAGTCCGATACCGGACATTCCTGGTCCAGCTCCAGACGATGTCCGGCGCCGGACTGTCCTCTGTCCTCACCATAGCCTACAACTGCAGCTCTGCGGAGCCGATACCGGACATTCCTGGTCCAGCTCCAGACGGATGTCCGCGCCGACCTCCGTCCCATATCACAGTCGCAGCTGCGGCTTGGGCTCTGTACTATGGATTCTGGACCATGGATACTCAGTGATAGCTGAGCAGCCTGGAATCCCGGCTTCGGAGTTCAAGCCCAGGCCGGAGCGCTGGGCCCAGATCGGTTCGACTCACTCTGGTTACGTATCTGAATCCTGTCACCATCGGGGGCGGATTCTGGGCCCGGCTGTCGCCCTGGTCACATCTCCATATCCTGGACTCTGCTATGCATCCCAGCGTCGGACTCCACCCCGGCTTTACTCCCCGTCCGACACGCCTTTAATCCCTCGACTGCCAGTCACCCAGCTAAGCCCCTGGCCGTGACCCTGCGTGCGCTCCGCAGCTCGACGTCAAATAATGTGTGGAGGGGCGGCCGGCAGAGGCCAGACTTAATGACGCGTCAGCACCATTGTCTGTCTGCGCAGTCGATTCCTGATATTGTGGAAGATGATGTTCTGCTAAAAGCTGGGGTTAAAGGCCAGCGAGGGATGGGTTGTCATTTGTCAGAGGTGGTAGGTCAGATTGTCAGGGCCATTGTCTCTCGAGGCTATCGATTTCTGATACTGAAGGATATTAATTATTCCGCGCGTGTGAAACGTGCCTTTCAAATGTTCTGCATAATGCATCAGATAAAACGGGTTTGCTTATCTGGTTAAGGCAATCGACTCCTCTGCTGGAGAAGCTAAGTAGGTGTTCACGTCAAAACTGAGATGTGTTTAGTTTTACTGGCCATTTTCAGAGTCTGATGGGTGCGCTAGACCATGTAGATAAACCTAACTCACGTAACAAACTTCCTTTACTCATCGCAAAACTTCTTCAGGGACGCTTCGCCCCGTGCCGCTGCTGTCTTCCACGGGTCGTTTGCGGTCCGTCGCCGGGGTCCCAGGACAGCGTGACCCATTAGTGACACGAGATGGACGACATTGCCGGCGTCGGTCGGCAGCGACAGGGGGTGGTGCGAGCCTGAGCGGAGCTGGCTGACACCGCCGGTGGCGCTGTGCGGCTCGAGCTGGCACCAGCCCCGGCTGGCACGCCCCCCGGGGACGGGCACCAGGTGTGACGATGATGCACAGTGGCCGGGAAATACGGTTAGCTCATCAGGACGAGAGTGGTGGTGTAGCCGGCTGGTGGCCAGCGGCTGAGGCTGTGACGCGCCTGACGCTGAGGCTGTGACGATCCTGACGCTGAGGCTGTGATGCCGCAGTAGCGGGCAGTGCTGAGACTGGCCGCTGTGGTGCCGAGTCGCTGGCTGGTTGCTGGGTGCCGGCTGCTGACTAGCTGTCGTCTCCCTGCTGACTAGGTGTCGTCTCCCTGCTGACCTGGCTGTCGTCTCCCTGCTGACCTGTCGGCGGCGGCGGAGTTGTAGGCACTGGACAGTCACATTACGGCGCAACTCAGCTGTTGTTATCGTCTGAAGTGCCGCCGGCCGCCGCCACTATCCCGGCTACCGCTCTGCCGGAGCCGTCTGTCGAGCAGCGTGTTATGTGCAGCTGGTGTTATGTGCAGCTGGTGTGATGTGCAGCGTGTTTGCGTCTGCTGTCCGCCTTGTCACCATCGAGCCGAGGCCCGACACAGCCTGCCGTCGCTGAAACAGTGCCCGCGTCAGCTTGTTACCGCACCACGCGCCACACCACGCCGCTCGCCCGGCTCTGTTTGTTGTCAGAGGTGCCGGCGGCGTCAGGCTCAGGCGTGGTCGTGGAGTAGTGGGGTAGAGCGGGGTCGGGGTGGCGTGGGGAGGGTGGGGTAGGAGGGAGGGGAGGATCGTCGTTGCCGCCGATGGCGTCTGATGGATCATCCGTAGGCGACGCTGGCACGCGTGAAATGCGACCGGTCAGGCTCGACTCTCATCGTCGGATGGTCAGATGTCATATGGGCCGGACAGACATCTCGGTTGGATTGGTTCTGGGCTGAAGAAAGTCGGTCTCTGTTGAGCCCTACGTTGTTCTTGGACCTGTTTGTGTCCGGGGCTTCTCTCGGGGTCTGGTCGTTACGAGCGTACGTGCTCTGTAAGTTGCTATTGTTGTGGCCCGTACTGGCCTGTTAGTTTCCGCGTTGTTTGGGCCTCAGCTCCTAGCGAGCTTGTTGTACAATGCACATAGCAGTATTGTTCTCCGACCCTGAGCACTGAGCAGCCTGCCTAGACTCGCCTCCGAGGCGTGCCACTGAGGCGCTACAGGCGAGGCCACGCACAGCCCCACGGACACGCACTTCCTGAACGTCCTCCACTTAGCCGTCGCTGATGCCGTCGGCGCCGGGTTGACGGATGAGCTCGGCACAACAACCTCACCGGCGGCGACAAGCGTATGGTAATAGGGTGTCCTGCTAGTGCGATGTTCTGTCGTCCTGCCGACGACCGGCTGCATAAACATGTTCATTGTGCGCCGGCTCGGCCCGGGCCGGCAATCTCTCTCTCTCTCTCACTGCGGAGTGTGAACCCGACCGACAGAGGAAGCGACTAGTTGCGCCATCACTTTGTTCGCCAGTTCGTTAACGGTGACAGCAGCAGCCGCTACGACTGTTTCCGACAACGTGATGGTGGCAGGCGCTCTATCACGTCTTCTCTCTGACGAGCTGAGAGCGGTAGCTGATCCAGACATCCCCGATGATCTAGGTCTCGCGAAGGACGGGACACTTTGCCTCCCCCGCGGGACAGGAGACTGGATATGACACGATGCCCCACAGGACAGGACAGGACACTGGTACTGTTATACCGGACGCTGTGGGACAGACATCACGATACCGTGACGCCGGCCGCTGCTGACCGGTGTCTGCCGTGACGCCGTCCGCCGCTGATCGGTGTCTGCCGTGACACCGTCCGCCGCTGACCGGTGTCTGCCGTGACGCCGTCCGCCGCTGACCGGTGTCTGCCGTGACACCGTTCCGCCGCTGACCGTGTCTGCCGTGAACGCCAGTCCGCCGCTGACCGGTGTCTGCCTAACGCCGCTCTTGGACCGGTGTCTCCGTGACGCGGCCGCCTGCTGACCTGGTGTCTGCCGGACGCCGGCCGCTGCTGACGGTGGTCTGCCGTGGCCGGCCGCTCTGACCGGTTGTCTTGCCGTGACGCCGGCCGCTGCTGACCGGTGTCTGCCGTGATTGCCGGCGCTGCTGACGCGGTGTCTGCCGTGACGCGTCCGCGCTGCCGGTGTCTGCCGTGACGCCGTCCGCGCTGACCGTGTCTGCCGTGACGCCGTCCGCCGCTGACCGGTGTCTGCCGTGACGCCGTCCGCCGCTGACCGGTGTCTGCCGTGACGCCGGCCGCTGCTGACCGGTGTCTGCCGTGACGCCGGCCGGCGCTGACCGGTGTCTGCCGTGACACCGGCCGCCGCTGACCGGTGTCTGCCGTGACACCGGCGGACGGAGCGGTGACCGCGGCCGACACCACCATCCATCTCCGCCGTCCGCCGCACATCCGGTGACCTTGGCCCCCGGCCCGCCGCCAAGGTCAGCCGGCGATGACTCCTCCCTCCTCCCCGCGGTGGGGCCGGGGATCAGCGACCGGCAGCCGGAAATGTGCAGAGACCGACCGAGATGAAAGCAGAAAGTAGCAGGGTGGTGGGAAACGCCGATAAGCAACTTCGCGAGCACGCAAGTCTCTTGATTTCGTGGAAAATAGTGGAGGCTAAAAGTAATTATTTTCGAAAGAATCCGAGGTCGTGCGTCTTGAAACTGTCGGTAAATGAATACTCTGTTTTCATAGTCATCCAGCACCTTATCAGCTCATGGTTACCTATTCGAGGACGTCTGACTCGGGGCTGATCAGGATGTCTAGGCGGAGCTTTGCGGTACTGATAATCTTGTGGCTTATCGCAGCCGGGAGGCCGGGGTGGATAGATCTCGTTATGTGCTGCTGTTATGCGAGAGTGCCTGGTTCTGTTTCTCTCAATGTAATCTACCTCAGGAATACATACGTTACGCTGACACAAAAGCAGGCTATTCTAATTCAAGGGCGATTTATCTTGCGAGATAGCCGATAACTTTGACGGGCGATCCGTTACGTCGGATGGGTCGTGGCCGCTTCAGTCGAGTGGCGCCGTTTGGTCGCCGTCCAGGAGAGGCAGCTCGGCAGCGTACACCCGGCTCCGACAGCGCCAAGAACAACATGGCATGGCGGCGCCCTCATCAGACGGACACACTGTCAGCTACGGCTGGATGCAGGCGCGATGCTGGCTGACGCCGCCCAGCTCGGCGCTGCTGGCACCTTCCGAGCTGCCACAGCTCAGGAGTCAGGGGCGATGCTGGCTGACGCCGCCCAGCTCGGCACTGCTGGCACCTTCCGAGCTGCCACAGCTCAGGAGTCAGGGGCGATGCTGGCGTCTGGCTGTGGGCGCCACAGGCCAATGCCCCGGTGACGGGACTGAGACGGGTCTCTGGGTGTACTATAGATAGACTGACTGCATCAGGCGGATAAGGATTCACTACCTGGAGTACTGAGGGGAGGGGCGGGTGTCTGTCGCGGTAGTCGGTAAATCCGACAGTTGATGGAATAGCAAATAAGGTGGCATTACACCAGTTGTCCATTGTTACGTGGACCTTTAAGCTGTTAAGTTACTAGCCCTTCCGAGTGACAAAGACGGAGTGAGTGAGGCCGCGAAGCGGCCTCACTAACGTAGTCTTACAGATGGGCCAAAATCAGACCTCCTCGTGCTTGCTTGCTTGCGTGGGTTTCAGGGAAACTACCGTTTCACTGCACTGAGTTATGCAAAAGTATAAACACTTGATAACTTGGCCTTTAAAATAACACATTGGTATACGCTACGTGAAAATATTTAACACTTACTGAAAGAAACTCTCAACCATCCATAGACAAAAAAACTGAATATCAGTTGCAGGATAAGCACGTGCTACTGACTTCGAATTCACCTCCGCAGGTGAGAATCAGAAATTTAAAAAATACTAAGTGGCCCACTAAGGTGCAGGTAAGTATTGCGTTACTATGCATCAAACACAATGCTCTATCAGTTGCCGGACACAAATGAAATAACTCGCTCCGTCTGCTTCATGCCATGCATGCCTACTAGTTTTATTATGCCATCCAAAGGAAACAAACCCAGCAAATACATGACAATTCGAAACGTGACAAATGGCAGTGTCTACTAGAGCTTAACGCTATGCGTTTGGGTTCATCGCTCTGTTAAACTGCAATAAAGCAAACGACGAACAAATCCCAGAAGCTAACCGCGAGGAAATTCCCTACACTCTTCACTGATATCACCATTGCAATGACGGACATCAACGGACTCACTCAACTCAACGGACCTCTGCTCTTGTTTGATGTGTTATATGATATGATGTGACGTAGCCTTGATGCCATAGTTTCCGGTGACGCGTTCCGGCAGGACTGACATACTCCTCTGCGATATGGCTGTATCACGTATGCTGCAGCTGTTGTCCTGAGCAGTACCATGCCACGGTACAGACGCCGTGTGATGTCTCATTCTGCTGCCAGACAGCCGCCTGACCCCTCTCTCTCCTTTGTTACAGGCTGGATGACGAGGCCTCGATGAACGAGCGTGTTGGCGGCAGCGAGGTGGGCGGTGGCGGCGGCGGGGGCGACCGGCCCGCCGCCGCCGCCTCCTCCTCCTCTCCCGAGCGCGAGCGACCCACTCTCAAGGTTAACCTGCCCAACGGCTTTCATTTGGTCAAGTACTCAGAGAGCACCGATGTCAAGGTCAGTGTCATGGTCGGGTCAGGGTTGGGTCAGGGTCGAGTCAGGGTCGATTCAGGGTCGAGTCAGGGTCAAGTCAGGGTCAAGTCAGGGTCAAGTCAGGATCGAGTCAGGGTCGGGTCAGGGTCAAGACAGGGTCAAGTCAGGGTCAAGTCAGGGTCCAAGGTCAGGGAGGATCGAGTTCAGGATCGAGATCAAGGGTCCGGTCAGGGTGCAAGTCAGGTCAAGTCAGGTCAAGTCAGGGTCAAGTCAGTGGTCGGGTCAGGGTCGGTCAGGTCGGTCCAGGGTCGGTCAGGGTGGGTCCAGGGTCAGGGTCAGGGTCCGGGTCAGGGTCGGGTCAGGGTCCGGATCTGGGTCGAGTCTGGGTTCGAGTCCAGGAACAGGTCGGGTCAGGGTCGGGTACAGGGTCGGGTCGGTCGAGTCAGGTGTCCGGGTCAGGCGAGTCAGGTCGAAAGTTTGGGGGTCGAGTCGGGGTGGGTCAGGGTCCGAGTCGAGGGTCGGGTCAGGGTCGGGTCAGGGTCGGGTCAGGGTCGGGTCAGGGTCGGGTCAGGGTCGAGTCAGGGTCGGGTCAGGGTCGGGTCAGGGTCGGGTCAGGGTCAAGTCAGGGTCGGTAGTGTGGTGCCAGGATCAGGGCCCAGGGCGGTAGGCTGGGGTAAAAGGGTGGTAGGCTGGGGTAAAAGGGCGGTAGGCTGGGGTAAAAGCCTGTGGAGGGGTAGTGGAGATGGCGCTAGGTTTAAATGAGGTTTAATTACATGCTTTCTGTAGTTTTTGCTACTGGAAAGTCTACCGTTGTTATTGCGGGTGATAAGGTCATTGCTATATTTTGTCAACTGTATCACCAATGGGATGAACCCAATGACAGGCGAAGTCAAATAGTTAAAAACACAAGCACATACACCAGGCCCGGACCAACCCGGATCTTTCGGTCAAAAGGGGGGACGCAAACAGAAAGGTTAAGCTCTCCGGCGCGGCCATACGGGCGTGCCCATAGGAAAGCCCCGGCTCAGGGGGGGGGGGGGGGCCGCCCAAGCGCTCCCGCCTGGATCCCGCGCCTTTTTACATCCACAAGAGCAAAGCAACAAAGTGTGAAGAAAAAGACAATCGCAGAAAAGAAACATTAAGAACGCATTACGCGTCACGCAAAACATCATCCAGTTCACACTGCTTCCTCACATACTTCAACACCTGCCGCTTGAAGGAGCCATGGCTATCATCGAAGATGTCGGCCGGGACACTCATGTCTCTTGGGCTACCTCATATCTTTGGGCTACTCTTAGACACTCATATTGGCTACTGCGTGCAAAGTGGCTATGATCTCGTCAAGATGGCGACAGGATGTTGATACTGACGCTGGTGGTGACAAGGGTGGACTGGTCCAGTGATCAGTCCACACACCAGTACTGTTAGCAGTGCTGCTAACTGGTCTGTGTGTGATTCATAATCAGCGTTTAGGTGGCGTGTCACGCGGGGAATGTGGTCTCCTTAGTGTGCACTGACGTCACTGACGTCACTGTGTATGTCGACAGTTTCGGAGGCGGGTCAAAAGGCTCGGTGGTGATGTGTTGACATTTTCGGATATTATCCACTGGGCTATGCATTTTGTATATTGTCGACTTTACCGGATCCGAACTGACCTTACTTGCTTACTTGACCTGGTCTGACCTAGCCTGACCATATCCTACCTCACCTTGTCTCGCCCTACCTTAGCTTACTATGCTTTCCCTAGCCTTGCACCACCCGACCTATACATACCTGACCTGATCTGACCTGACAGTTTACTACCCTGATCCGCCTGATCTGACCCCACCCTTTTGACCTGACTTGACCCGGTCTGACCTGACCTTCTCTGACCTGACCTTTTATGACCTGACCTGGTCTCTGTCTGCTCCTCAGTATGTGATAGACCTGCTGGTGAACGTCCCCTGACCTGAACCCGTGGTGTCTGTCTGCTCCTCAGTATGTGATAGAACCTGCTGGATGACCCGTCGACTCTGAGCCTGGTGTCTGGTCCTGCTCCTCAGTATGTTATAGACCTGCGGTGACCCTCTGACTGACCTGTGTCTGTCTGCTCTCATATGTGATAGACCTGCTGGTGACCCCTACTGAAACTGACCTGGTGTCTGTCCTGCCCCTTCAGTAATGTGAATAGACCTGCTGGTGACCCCTCTGACTCTAGACCTGGTGTCTGTCTGCTCCTCAGTATGGTTGATAGACCTGCTGGTGACCCCTCTGACTGACCTGGTGTATGTCCTGCTCCCTCAGTAGTGACCTGCGGTGACTCCTCTGACCTGACCTGGTGTCTGGTGCTGCTCCTCAGTATGTGATAGAACCTGCTGGTGACCCCTCTGACCTGACCTGGTGTCTGTCTGCTCCTCAGTATGTGATAGACCTGCTGGTGACGCGAATGGCGCCGGAGCCGCGCGCTTACGAGGGTCTCTTCGCCCTGAGGATGGTCAACTCTGAGACGCGTGAGATCTGCTGGCTGCACCAGAACACGCCCATGTTCGAGGTACGACGGAGTACGGCCCACATGTCGATGATTAGGAATGGTGTGAAGTGTGCAGGTAGCTATGTCGGACAAAGAACGCTACAAACTAGGGGAAAATAACGCTTGCAAGACCTGTTAAGCGTATTAACTACGCTGAAATGTTGCTTGATTTGTAGCAGATTTCGTACGTCGCCCAGTCATGCCACGTGGCTGGCCTGCGTCCGGAGTGGTGTTTGACTTGGTTCCGTCATGTTGTTTGTTTTTCATCACTGTCGCAGTGTTTGGTGGCGCTGTCGTCGTTCTGGTAACTGTGACAACATTCAAACGACATACTGGAAAGAATCGGGTAGAAGCGTTGTACATTTCGTGGTGGAGGCATATCTGGCCTCTCCTAGCGATAAGTTCCGTCTTGTTTGGAATTCCTGGCATTTGAGCCGGACAGTGGGGCGGCATGTCGGGCTGGCTTTCCGCCGCCGATAACGGATGTCTGTTTGCCGATCGTTTCGTCCGCTGCTTATCGAGATAATGTGGTATCAGCGGCTCGAAGTGTTCCCTTTGCTCTGTTATCGCTGTTGACCGGACTGGTTCCAATGAATGGCTCTTGTCGGCCGCGTCACTGTTCTCGCTACAGAGGGCCGCTTGTGTTGGGGGCGTGCCTGGTGGTCCCAGGGCCGAGATATGCCCGGCCCGGTCGGCCCGGCCCGGTCGGCCCGGCCCGGTCGGCTCGGCCCGGTCGGTCCGGCCGGTCGACCCGGTCGGCTCGGCCGGTCGGCTCGTGTCCGGTCGGCTGGGTCCGGTCGTCTGGGTCGGTCGGCCTCGTCCCGGTCGGCGTTGTCGTCGCTGGGTCGTGTCCGGCTTGGTCCGGTCGGCTGGGTCCGGTCGGCTCGGCCGGTCGGCTGGTCCGGTATCGGCTGGGTCCGGTCGGCTGGGTCCGGTCCGGCCCGGCCCGGTCGCTGGGTCGGTCGCTGAGGTCCCGGTCGGACTCGGCCCGGTCGGCTCGGCCCGGTCTTCGGCTTCGGTCCGGTGGCTGGGCGTCGGCTCAGGCCCGTGTCGGTCGGGCTCCGGTCGGCCCGGCTCGGTCGGTGGCCCGGCCCGGTCGGCTCCGGCCCGGTCGGCTTGGGTCCGGTCGGCTGGGTCGTCGGCTCGGTCCGGTCGGCTGGGTCCCGGTCGGCCTGGGTTCCGTGTCGGCTGGATCCGTCGGCTGGGCCGTCGGCTGGGTCCAGGGTCGGCTGGGCCGGTCCGGCTTCGGCCCGGTCGCTCGGCCACGGTCGGTCGCCACCTGCAGAGCATTGTCAGGCAGTCTGTTGTCAAGCAGAGCTGGCCGCCGAGCATGGCCAGTGCGGGGTGTTTGCTGACTGATAGTCGGGACAGTCGTTGCACCTTGTGCTGTTCTGTCGCGGCTGGGCGAGATGACGTCAGCCTGGTGCCCGCCGTGTTGTCGGCTCCTTTTCTGGAAGTGGTGCCTTACCTGTGACGTCACCGGTGTGCCGTGTGAGTGACGTCACCGGTGTGCCGTGTGAGTGACGTCACCGGTGTGCCGTGTGTCTGACGTCACGGGTGGCCTCTGGTCCTGTGGCAGGTGCTGGAGAGCAGGGGGCAGCGCCCGGACCAGTGGAACGGTTGCTGAGGGGTACGCTCATCGTGCCCGCCCGACCTGCACCAGCTCTACGACAAGGACAAGGTCACCTTCCACTTCTACTACCAGCAGGTGAGCAGGGAGGGGCAGGCAGTAAGCAGTTAGCAGCGATGAAGCCGACGCTGGTTTGACGGACCTCTCGCTGTCTGCACTGATGATTGGCTGGAGCATGACGTGGTCTGTGTTTCACTGTGACGTGTTTCACAGGAAATCAAGAGTATGTGATGCCGTCCTGCCGTTTCCCGTCCGGCTCGTTAGTAGTCTGTTGTCGAATGAACACAGAATGTCCAGTTTGTCTAAATCACAACTACCGGATGTTTCGCGTCCACTCAGTTTTGTATTTTCTTGAATGAATACAAATATTCACTTTCTTGATGTGGTATTCTGCCATGGCTAAAAGTATTCACTTTCTTGATGTGGTATTCTGCCATGGCCAATGGATTCACAACGTCATTCTTCCCAACTACTGTTAGCTGTTGATTTCGTTCAGGGATCAAAGCACCACTTCCACCGTTGGGAAATGATCTATCGCTTCGCTCCTCCACTTCTTCCCGTCTCACTCCCCCACAGGGTCCCACAGGGTCTTACAGGGTCCTACAGGATCCTACAGGATCCTACAGGATCCTACAGGTCCCACAGGGTCGCTACAGGGTTCTACAGGGTCCTACAATTGCTTCCAGAAGCTGGAGTGCAGAGGGAAAATTGGCTAAAACTCATAAATAGTGGAAAAATTCAACCCAAGAACTATTGCACTCGGCTTCATCCAAACCATTTACCCGTTAGAGAGAGTTAGTTATCGATCTATGCCTAATTATGGCCCTGTCTCCTCCCATGGGCCTGTCCTATATAAAACATCCATAAATCAGTATCGGAGTTCCAATTGTAGCGAATACATTTTAATATAAGGTATGAAATTAACAGCAGTAAGCTCTGAGAAAAAGACGTGGAAAAATATTAATACCATGTATGGTGTAGCGTTGTATTTGAGGTGTGTATCACCGTTTTTCAGAATGTTCCCAATTGTTAGTTAGGTCTTGTTGTACACTTGTGCGTGCTCTCCCCGTCGTCCGTGTTGCCTTCGTTGCCGCCGCGGGTCGGTTTCTGACGTGGGCAGTCCGGTGAGCGCGTCGTTTGCCGGGTACACCGCAGCATGGACGCGTCAGGGTTCAGTGTCTCCAGCTCATGTTCAGCTGCAGCTCACGCCCTCAGCCTCAGTTCAGTCTGCTGTAGCTCGGCGTGCAGTGCTGAGTGCGTAAGCTGAGACGTCGTCAGCTCGAGCTAGCATGTGAACTGAGAGCTGAGCTGACGCTGCTAGCGCTGTAGCTGAGCTGAGCTGACCTGACGCGTCGTGTCGCGAGATACACGGAACGACTACCTGACTGAGATCAGGAAGCACCTGTCGGTTGGAGTCGCAGGGAGGGCGGATCCAGTCAGGGACTGCCTGTGAGCATCCCCCGCACGCTTTCCTATCACAGGAGTGCCGTGCGAAAACGCGGGCTGCGGGAAGACGGGAGCGACTCAACATCGCGAGACATACGTGGTTAAATAAGACCGATCAGGCTGTGGCCAAAAGTTCTTGCGCGGCACGTACCAGATCATCCGTACGAGCGACTCTTATAAGATCACCATATGGCGCTGCTCTGTGAACGACTCGGTTGTTCATCAGCAGCATGTTCAAAGCTGGCTGCGCAGTCAATTGAGCGAGAATCCTCGTTATTTACTCCATGTTACATGAGTATCCTATGAGGAGGTGCTAAAGGGCGGTGGTGCGTCGTTCGACCCAATGTGAGGAGAGATCTCCACGTAGCGTCGCATCGGGTGAGTTGGCATACGAGATGGATTTGGTAGTATGGGGTACGAGTTTGCCCTGATGTGTGTATGGTGAGACCTGATGGGTGCCATACACATCTGAGGGCACTATGATGATAAGTGGTAATTACTCGTGAGGTGCGGTTTGCAGAGACTCGATGTATACACTAGTGGGTTGCTGTGCCTTTACCTTGAATGTCCGCAGAGAGTCCATGTTTATTTTTGGCGGAGTTGAGACAATCTAAATTCTTACAAGCTAGTCGACTTGGCTGCTAGCGATGTTGTAAAGCGCTATGTTTATTGTGATCTCAGTCTGTTCTGACTACTCGCGTATCAACTGAACTACATGGACAGTGATAACTCGCTAGATAGTATAGCCTTATGGTCTCGTCTAGAGCTAGAGCCGTGTGTTTACACCCGAATAGTGTGTGGTAGAGACGTACTAGTAGGCTGAGTCTCCTGTCTGAAGATCATCCTCGTAGGTCAGTTCCTGTCAGGACCACGTTAAGACACAGTCATGTGGCGAAGTGTTTTGCCCACTTTTGTAGTATGGTCCGACTTGAGGTACGTGAGATGCGTGGATAGACGAGTAGAGGAGTGCGAATGCACGTCGATCCACGTTTATTTCCGTCTGGTAACTCAGCCGGTATGAATGTGGTAGCCATTTGCTTCTGACTCGACCTCTAACACTGCTAAAGACTCAACAGCTACATCAGTAGCTTGACTGGGAACGTAATGGCGTTTGGTGAAATCGTAGTTCTGGCCATGGCACGAACTACCATGCTAATGAAGCACAACGTTGCTAATAGTTTGATCAGCCCATCGGCATTACCTGAACTACCCAATCAAGAAAATACTTCTGCACTGTGCCTCCGATTGCATCGATAGCGTGATCGATACGGGTGCAGCCTTCATCATAGGGACGTCGTGTGCGGGATTTGGGCTTCGTTTCGGAGGGACTCGTATCTTTTTAGGACTTGTTGAACCTTCTGGCGAACGTTAGCATTAAGTGGAGCGAAGGTCGTCACACGTCGGCTCCATCCCTCATGCTCGGGCCTACCCGTTCCTTGCTGGTAGTGATAGTGGGGTGTTTGCGTGTCGTAGAGCTGGTGAGTGAGCGCGATGGTCGCCACCCGCTCTCCGCCGCCCCTGTTCGGGCTGGCTCCAGCCTGCACGCGCCGGCCACACCGCCGCCCCCACGGGGACCGGTGGCTCCCCGCGCCCACCAACCGCGTGACTCACAGGTAAGGCACCACCAGACAAGGATCTACCACTCCACCCGGCGGGCCCACACGCGCGACGTACTCTCGCGCCAGCCGCGCCACCCCGCACACGCCCCCGTGCAAAGCGCGCACTGCCGCCTCATCGCTCACCCACAACACGCCGCCTGCGCGCCCATCCCGCCCCGGGCGAGCCACCTCGTGGTTGACAAAGACTGCCTGACAGTGCCCTGCAGGTGGCGACCGAGCCGGGCCGAGCCGGACCGGGCCGGCGCCGGGCAGCCGACCGGACGGCGCCGACAGGGACGAGTCCAGCCGACCGGGACCAGCCGACCGACCCAGCCGACCGGACGAGCGGGACGGACCAGCGTACCGGACCCAGCGACGGGCCGAGCCGGACCGGGCCGGGGCCGACCGGGCGGGCCGACTCGGGCGACCGACCGGCACGAGCCGACGGACCACGAGGACGCGAAGCCGACCCGGGCCGAGCCGACCACGGGCCCGAGCCGAGCGGACCCAGCCGACCGGACCCCCGACGCGGCCGAGGACCCAGCCGACCGACCAGCCACCGGACCGCCGCGGCCGAGCGACCGGACACAGCGACCGGACCTCAGCGTAACCGGGCCCGAGCCGACGGGCCCAGCGACCGGACCGTAGCCGACGGACCAGCGAACCGACCCGCGAACCGGGGAACCGACCGACCGCCGAGCGCGACGGGCCGAGCCGACGCGGAGCCGAGCCGACCGGCCGAGCGACCGGACGCGCCGCCGGGGTAGCCTGACAGGCGACGACCGCCGGGTCGACCGCGGACGACCGGGCCGAGCTTTCGGCTGGCTAAGCCGCCGCCACAAAGAGCGCTATGTACGCGGACCGGAGAGCGGCGCCAGCCTTTCATTGATGCATCCGGTCAGACAGGATAAAGAGAGAAGGGACCTTTCGAGCCGTAGTCCACATATCTGATAACAGCGGATCGAAAACGATCGGATCAACAGTACCTCGTTCGCGGCGAAAGCCGCCCGACATCAGCCCACCTGCCGGCATCAATGGAACAACATAAACTGGAACTTATCGCCCGCCGAACCCGACCACCCACCGCTGCTTCCGCGCACGATGCAGCTTCTACCGATTTTCCAGTATGGTTTGAACTCGCCTTGTACCAGTTTACAGAACGACGACAGGCACCCGGCGATTGATAATCAAACAACATACGGAACAGTAAACACCACTCCGGAGCAGGCAGCCATGGGCCATCACTGGGGACGTACGAAATTGGTACATCAGCCATTAGGTAGTTAATACGCTTTACAGGTCTGCAAGGTATTTTCCTCTTGTCGTCTTGGTCGACATGCGTAACATTTCCCACCACTTCATAATCATGAATTGGGCCGTACTCCGTCGTACCTCGAACATGCGTCTGGTGCCAGCAATTCACTGGCGTCTCAGAGTGACATCCTCAGGGCGAAGCACCTCGTAAGCGCGGCGGGCTCCGGCCATTGCTCACCAGCAGGTCTATCACTCTGAGAGCAGCACAAGCCAAGAGGTAGAGGGGTCACCTAGCAGGTCTATCACATACTGAAGCAACAGCCCACACCACGTCACCGCCGTCACAGCACCCAGCTCACAGGTCCACATACTGCCAGCCAGCACACACTAAAAACCTACTCTATCCTTACTATACTCTTCATACCTACTCTACACCCCCTCCGTGTGGGGGGGTGGGGGGGGTGGGGTGTTGGTGTGTAGGTGGGGCTACACTCTCTTCTCATTAGTATTTTTATTTTCGGGTTTAATTACCTCTATTTTTCTCTCTATCTTGCACCCTCCTCATTCTTCTAGTTTTTAATCTTTTCCTGTTAAATTATTTGTTTTTCTTTTTTTTTTTTTTTTTGTTTGTTTTGTTTTAATTATAACCCCCCCCTCCAACTGTATTATATGTGAATGATATCGTAAGTGATCCGCGCCCGCTAGATCAGTCTCAGGCACTGACTGGATGCCCGGCCTCCTGAGGCAACGTTTGGGGGGGGGGAGCGATCACTAATATTTGTGTAGAGCTACCTGACCTGTCTAAATCACCAATTTAAAGGAAGTGTGCCTACTCTTTTGGAATATCAAATATATTTTTATGACGGTAAGAAGATATTGGTTTGATTATTGGATACGATAAAATTTACGTCTGGAGCCCCTTTAGTAGTTAAATTTTTACTTATATTCTGTTTTGCATATTGTTTTGTTTCAAAAATCATAAAAGATAGCCACTATAAACAGAGTAAATAAGATGTTATATAGAATGGCGCACCAAAGACAATAAACCCCATACGAACAATGTAAAATAGTTATCGAGGCTCTGTTCGGCAGCTGCTATCTGCGCGCACGAGTTGTTTTTTATTGTCCAGCGTTAACGATATATGCTAGCGTTGTAATATAAGGGCAATGCTTCTAGTAGCGAAAGCTCTCTGGCGGATACCGATAATTTTGCGCTGCCAGCCTGATCTTGGCGAATTTGGAATACCTCAGCAACTAGAGTGAATCTGGAGAAATGAAGTATATTTATAAATTTAAAAACAAAATGTTATATAGACCAGTGTCAACAGCTCCACATGAGCGATGTGAGTAGGCACACTTCCTTTAACGTCGGGAAAGTTATGTCATCGTCACTCAAAGATGCATTAGCCAATGTCATATTCGTGAAACGCACTGCTTTTCGTATTTACACTGCGTCATATATAATATACGACTACTGCATGGGGTAGCGGTCAATAGTCAAAACTATTGCCTGATGTGACGTCACTGTAGCCCGAGGGTGAAGACCGAATCATGTATTATTGCACGAGGCGAAGCCGACCCGAGGGCTACAGTGATGGCACAGAAGGCAATAGTTTTGACTATAGACCGCTACCATATGCAGTATTCGTTTTATTGCATGGCCAATGCTGTTCTTTTCATTATATAATTCGTTTATATCAGTTTTATCCTCTGCCCCATGAACCATTCGTTTTATAGCCTGGCCAACCCTCTAGTTTTTCAGTAAATATCTTGATTATATTTTTTAATGGATTTATTACAAAAAAGTCAGACCAACGTTTACTTTCACATCAGTGATCGGCTATCACATATAATACCAGATGATCAGATGATGATATGTTACTTAGCAGCTCTATCGGGTCATGTTGAAGTAAAATATGCAGTTGTTGAAAGTCTGAGCACTAGTCCGCGCCTCCGTCGACATCGTTGCTGCTGTTGCATTTGGCACATGCTGCCCCACGAGGCTGATAGTGGTGCTTATCTTTTGAAGTTACTCTTCTGACACAATCTGAGCATAGTGTTACAACGATGAAGTCGATTTGTGGACACTTATCTTTGAACTATCTTGTATTTGATGTATCTTGTATTGAACTAATCCTGTATTTGAAGTGTATTGTTATTTGAAGTATCTTGTATTTGGAACTATCTTGTATTTGAAAAGTATTTGAATATCTAGTAATTTTGAAACAATCATTTTTGTTTGAAGTATCCTTGTATTTGAAGTATCTTGTATTTGAAGTATCTTGTATTTAAAGTTTGCTGTGTATCTACGAATGACGTTGATTTGTGGTCACTAGTAATGAAAACGGGGTTGCTCGGACATATGGAAAATGGAGACTTAACAAGCGGCGTCTGCCCATGAGAACGGCTCAAATAAAATAAGATATTTGCATTTTTTTGGGGGGGGAAGAATATCAATGCACGAGCGATTTACTATTGCCCGTCGGCTAATGAACGTCAGAAAAGCGTATGCTACTTCTTAGCGGGAATAAACCGGTTTAATAGTTTAAAAATATCGATGGGCCAATTTACATAAGGAGCCATGGTAATAATTGTTCTGAAGCATGCTCCTTATTCCTCCACCTCCCGGGCTCCCCAAGTGACTAACCGATTCTGGTAACAGCTAACTGTTTTGTGAAGGTCACTCTACTGGTGGTGTTGAGGTGTAAAGCTCGAGGCTACTGTTCCAGGCCTTTGTCTCTCACCGTCGTCCCCATCTTCTGACTGTCGGCAGGTACGCACACCTGAGCAGCTTTGACAGGTGCAGAGTATCCAGACGCTGCTGTCGTCCTGTGAGAACTCGGCGCGCCGGGCGGCCGTGCAGCTGCGGGTGGCAGGCCGGCCCGAGCCGCTCACTCTCACCTGCAACTGCCTCCGTGAGGCAGACAACATGGCCGACCTGGTGGACGGCTACTGCCGGCTCGTCAACAACTCCTCCAGCAGCCTCTGGACCAGGAAAGGTGAGCTGGTGGTGACACGACTGTGCGGCGCCGGGTGATGGTGCCGGTGTGCTGGGAAGATGGAGGTGAAGGCAGCTCTTGGTTTGAGGTTTGGTTGGTTGCGTTAGTCGGCTTTGTCAGGCGGTGGTGGGACTGGTGGTTGTGGATTGGAGTTACATCTGTCTGAACTTACTCCTAAGTGTTGGAGGGTGTCGTTGGTGACGGCCTCCGCCTGCCTGCTGTGGGTTAGTTCTATCATTGGGTCTTGGCTGTCTCTGCGAGTACGAACCGTGTACCGTGAGTTCAGCCAATGTTCACCATTACCACCACCGACTTAACTGCCCACTCGCTACCCACCTAACTGACCGACCCCCTGCCCACCCCTACCCACCTAACTGACCGACCCTCTGTCCCACCCCTACCCACCTAACTGACCGACCCTCTGTCCAGTGCTGCCTTGGAGACACGCGTGCGACTGCTGCTGGCCAGGTAGGCGTAGTGAATCTCTGCGCAGCGTTCGTGAAGTGACTCGTGTCATCCAAAGTTTGGCTTGCATTGTTTCGTGAGCATAATGAAGACATGATATTGTAGAAGAAACCGTAGTTTCCTCACCTGCTATACAGTGTTCTGCATGTGCCTAACTTTGTTGACCGACTTCCCGGGTCGAACCGTGCCCTTTCCAGCCCCGTATAAAGCGGTGCCAGCTGTGCCTACCTCTGATAGTTTGAGAGTCCCCTTCCACCGTGGCTGCGTCAGCTGTGTCCCAAGCTGTGGCATTTTATCATTGTGATCGCTTCTGTTAGAACAGGTTTCCCCGTCTCCTCTCCCCCTACCCGCCCTGATCATCTGGCCGTGTCTGACCCTGCTC